>JAOCZM010000142.1:10122500-10293163 GCA_026122235.1 Vinca minor
CTGAAATTCCCACAAGGTTCCAACCCCAAAATCTGACTGCACATATCACATATCACATATAAAACTTTTACTACATAATACTAGCTACTACTATTCTGTCACGCATGACCTCGGTCAGCGGAATTCTATTCTGTCACGCATGACCGGAGTCAACGACATTCTATTCTATCACGCATGACCTTGGTCAACGACATTCTACTACTAATACTACTAACTTCTGATAATTACTGAATATACTAACATAACATGACTAAAAACCATATACATAATCACATAAAAACATAACTCACATAAGAACATAAACTTCAACTAAACATAGAGTTCATATAAGCATCTTCTACAATACTTCATCCATTTTATGCAATAAAACAATGAATAAAACATCATTTCATTTCTGAAAAACACTTCTTTCATTCTTTTTAATTGAAAAACAAGGAAGGGTCCTTACCTTATCAATCTTAGATCAAAACCTCAAAAATGCACAATTGCAGAAATTTCCAGATTCGTCACACTGACTTCCCAAGACTATAACTCAAATTACAAAACTCCAAAGGCTATTCCGTCGAATCCCAATCGTAGCTCTATCGGTCCTCTTCGCAACGCACTAAAAATCGCACAAAACGGACACCATTTGCCATCTCAAAAGTGTATTCTCCCACAGCCTACCCAGTCTGCTAGAAATCTGCTCTCTTCTTTTTCCTCTTTTTTTTTTTTTTTATTTTTATTTTTATTTTTTATTTTTAACCCCTTCTTCCTCTAAAAATACAGAAATAACCCCCTTTAAAACTACCCCTAACCTCCTTACAAAGACACCCCTTCAACTTCTTAAAATCTACACTCCAGTCCCCCAACTAACCAACACACTATTACCGACTGAACATTCAATATTGTTGACTTTTGACTTTGACTTATTAACGACCGAATACTGACGAATTTTGTAGCGATCGATTATTGGGTCGCCATATAGCGACGGAATACCGACCAACTGGTCAACATTGTTGACTTTGACTTTGACTCTTTAACGACCGAATAACGACGGATTGTTTAGCAACCAATTATTGGGTCGCCATATAGCGACGAAATACCGAATAACTAGTTGTCAATGGTAAAGAAGGGTTGCATGTGTGTATAAAAAGATCAATGTGTTGGCCTTTCCTTGGTAGGTTGCATGTGTGTTTAAAAGACCAATGGGTTGGTTTTGTCTTTATGTGTAAAGTTCTCTCAAGACAAGCTATTGGAATTTGCCAAAATCCTTAGGTGTGTCCCAAGGTAGTGGATGTAGATCTTCGTGATCGAATCGCTCTAAATCATTGTGTTTGATCTTTTAACTCTACCTCTTTACTTTCAAGTTCTTACATTATACGTGTGCTTATATTTTATATGAACTTGATTGTGTGAGATTTAATTGTCTATCTTGAGTTAGATAATTGATTGTCATATATTTCCTTTGCTTGGCTATTTGACTTAGACTAAGTGTTCTCTTAAAAGCTTTATATATATCTTGCTTGGTCTTAGTCATTTTACTTGTGTGTTTGTTCTTACAATTTTTGCATATATGAATCTTGACCTAGACAATCGCTGATCATATACATTGTCTTGTGTTGTTATGTGTTGCATACACACACACACATAAGTCATCTAAGCTTCTCTTCTTTAAATCACATTTATATTCTTAATGAACATATTTGCTATTAAGTTGATCACTTAGGAAAATAATTTGGTAGAAAAGAGAAAAAGTTTGAGAACCTTATTCACCCTCTAAGGTTCTCCTCTTCGGGTATTTCAAATTCAATCCATTGCTAGAACAGATGAATAAAATGAATAGTATGATGAAAGATAAAGCTTGTGTAGGAGAGATAAGTCATGTGCAGGTTAATACCCCTTCAGTCAGACAATTAAGAACTGATTTTGGAATTGGAAATGATAATTTGCCTATTCCAAATGTTAATGTGGTGCCTGTGGTTAGATTTGACATAGGTACTTGTGATAGAGGGGGAGTTAATCTGCCTAAGTTAGATTTCCCTAAGTTTGACGATGTTGCACCTAGGGAATGAGTAATACAAGCTGAACAATACTTTAAGATGCATTGAATTCCTGATCCACTTAAATTTGATGCAGTTTAATGTACATGAGAGGAGATGTTTGTCCATGGGGGACATGACCATGTAGCTGAGTTTGGAACTCATGATTGGCAAGGATTTCTAAGAGCTCTCTATTCTAGGTTTGATGCTAAATCAATATATATAGAATTGTGGGGGAGTTCACTAAGCTCAAACAGACATTTGATGTACACTCTTATATGAACATGTTTGAAGCTCTAAAAGGAATCTTTGTCATCACAATAACTATAGTAACTCCTGAATATTTCATTTATTGGTTCTAAGGTGGACTTAAGAATGTGATAAGAGGGTTGTTAGTATGCATAAGCCAATTTCTTTGATGGATGCTTTCAGATTAGCGGTAGAGTAGGAAATGTACTTGGCAATTTCTGCTAAGTCTGCATTTAAACCTCATTATCCATCTTATTCACAGAAGATAATACATAATTCCACATCTGCTTCAAAATCTCCTAGCACTTAGTTCTCAGATTCTAAGATTCCAAGTAAGGAGCCAATCAAGTTTAAAAGAATCAATAATGAAGAGATGCAAAGGAGAAGAGAATTAAAACTATGTTTCAAATGTGGAGAGAAATACGCACCTCAACATAGATGTTTCTTGGTAGAGGTTAATATGTTGTTTCTATGTGATTAGATGGAATAAGGAAATGAGAAACCTGAATTACACGTTTTACTTTCATACTTAGGAAATAGAGGGGTATGTTTTGGTGAATAGGTGACTTAATTGACTCACATTTCCATTAGTACCATGAATGGAACTACTCCGGGTAATATTTTTAGAATACTTGGTATGGTAGCTAGGAATCTACAAGTCTCTATACTTGTTGACCCAGAGAGTACACACAGTTTCATTGACCAAAAACTAGTTAAAAACTGGGGTTAAACTCTGAAATGACCAAACAACTATTGGTAGTATAGGGAAATGGTGAGAGATTGTTGTATGGAGATTGTTGCAAAGGAGTTGAATGGAGGATTGGTGGAAACATCTACTATCAAGATTTGTACATTTTGACTTGGATGGGTGGCATGATATTAGGAAGGGATTGGCTGGGCAAATTGTTAGTAGTGCCCTAGAAGCATGAGTATATGTTGTACGTTTTTATATTTTGAGCATGTTATTTGAATAGTAATTTTTGTTTTTGACCATCAAATATGTGATTTTATGGTAAAACTCATTAGCTTATATAATTACTATTCTATTTGTCCATAGTTTATAAAATGTTATATACAAGAAATAAAACTAGTATGATGTTAGATTGATGGTCATGTTTTACTGATCACGTGTAATGAATACAAATCATATCATATATACATGTTGGAATATATTGTATCGGATGTGATCCGAAATAGAAGTAATACTTCATGGTTCTATTAGTCATAAGTATTACTTCCTCAATACTATTTGGGGTCCTAAAACCGTATGTCTTTATTGTTTCCAGCATGAATGAAGCTATGTTTTGACTCGAGCGACGTTACTTTTTAATTGAGTGACTAATACGATTGATGATTGGATGTAGCATTCTATCATGGCTTGAATATGAGAGGCATTGTAATGATTTCTCTCTCTTATTGGAGAGAGATATTCGTGGGGCCCTCAATAGGGAATACTGTTTAAATGCATGGTCGTGCTCAAATATATATTTAATAAAGTGGTTATTAAATATTATTTGTTGGAACAGTCTACCTGGAGATCGAGTACAAAACATCCATGTCTTATGCTTAATTGGGATATCGTGAGACAAAGTGATTAAATAGTGGATTGAGATTAGGTAATCGTTCCACGGATCATTCGTTCACACTGGGCAGTCACAACGACTTGCTAGTGACCGCTTGTGACTTATAGATAAGTATGTTTTTATTACCAGTGTCAAATTAACCTGCAGGGTTATACGCATAGAAGAGTTAACGAGCTTTGTGTCCAGATTAATTGAATATAGAAAGTGTCTAGATTCATTGTATCTGACATTTAATTTCTGAGAATAATAAAACGTTATTATTCGAATTAGAGAAAATGTTGATGGGATAATATTTCGGTTTTTGATTTTGGTTGGGATTACATGGGAGTTATTATGCGATAAAAACTCCCACTACCAAAAGAAGTGGGATAACGTTAGAGTTTGTATTCGAGACAAACTCTCAAGGCCTTTAAATACTTCTTTTGACGAAACCTATGTCAAGGTTTTCAGCCGTAACAAATCAATCACAGCCAAAAAGAGAAACCTTCCATCCATTTTCTCTTAGTTTCCAGAACTCATAAAATTTAAGAGCTAGCACTCGCAGTTCGTTTCGTCACGTGGATACCGGTAGAGAGCGAATCCTCAAATGGATAGTTTTTTGTGGTTGCTGCGATTTTGCAAACATACGCAGAATAGTTACTGAAATAGACTCGAAAAATTGTAAGTTTCTTTTCATTCTTATTCGTTGCTTATGGTATGAACGGATCCTTTCGGGGATGATTCATAGGTCTTATTGTATGTTTCTTCCTATGAATCCTTTCACAAGCATAGTCCAATCATTTTAGATTATAAGAATCGATTTGTTAGGTTTATGAATGATGATGATGAAGTGGTAGTTCACAATGGGAATGTGAATGTGGAATTGAAATTTGTTTTCGAAAAAATGACCGTCGAAATGTTGTGAAGAGACTACTTAAGTTTGGATTGGACAAATGTCTGCTTTACAGTTGGAAGATGTAGTAGGGGATGAAATTCCTGAACAAGTCAAGGAGATTTTAGAGGAGTTTAAAGATGTTTTTATTCACCTAAGGGATTAGCATCATCAGAGGCCATGAACATCAAATAATACTCATTGAGGGATCTCAACATTTCAAGTTAAGGATCATATAGGGATCTCACTCACAAATGGGTGAAATTGAATGATAGGTGGGAGAAATAGGTAAGGAATTGTTTATTCAGATCATCAATAGTCCTTATTCCATTCCCATCACACTGGTTAAAAAGAAAGATGAAACATTGAGGTTTTGTGTGGACTTTAGACAATTAAGCCTCATAATAGTCACGAACAAATTCCCTATACCAATGGTTGATGACCTCATTGATGAATGTATGTGGCTGAATATCTCTCCAAGATTGACATAAGAATGAAAGAATAGGATGTTCCAAAGACAGCTTTTAGTACCCATTTTTGCCATTTTGAGTTTAAGGTGTTGCCTTTTGGGCTAACTAATGCACCTACAACTTTCCAGTCCATAATGAATATGGTGTTTGTACCCTATCTAAGGAAATGTGTATTGGTTTTCTTTGATGATAGATATCCTTGTATACAGTTAAGACATTATTTCTCATATGGCACATCTGGATATTGTTTTGGGGTTGCTGAGGTCCAACCAACTCTTTGGAAAGATGAGTAAGTGTTCTTTTGCTAAAAAAAGAGGTAGAATATCTAGGACATTTAATCTTCAACTAAGATCAATGATATGTTTGATTGGCTTAGTCCAGCTAATATCAAACAACTGAGGGGATTCTTGAGATTAACTGCATATTACATGAGGTTCATTAAAAAATTATGACCTAATCGAGAAACTCGTGACGTCTCTACTCAAGAAAAAATAGTTTTTCTTGGATTGTTAAGGCTGAGAAAGCTTTTCAATAGCTTAAATCGGTACTCAATGTAACACCCAGTATTAGCTCTTCCATATTTTTCCAAGCAGCTTTTCATTGAAATTGATGCTTGCGATTCCGATGTGGGCACTCGCCTCGATGCAATAAGGTAGACCAATAGCTTATTTCTGCAAAGCTCTAGGTCCTAAATGCATAGGGATATCTACATATGAGAAGAAGCTGATGACACTACTTTGATGAACATTCTTTTGTGATCAAAATTGATCACCAAAGTTTGAAGTACCTTTTGGAGCAGAAGATTATTAGTACAATATCCCATCGGAAATGGATTTCCAAACTCATAGGTTTTGGTTTTATAATATAATACAAGAAGGGACTTAAGAATAGGGTAGCATATTCCTTTTCCAGGATGTTTGAATACACTGATATTACTAGAGTAATTCCAGATTGGGTTGACGATGTCGAACTCAGCTATGAAGGGGATAAGTTTTCACACAATCTGATTGCACAATTCTTGATGTTGAAAATTGATAAATGACTACTCATATTTTAATGATATCCTGAGATTTCAGGGAAGGATCTATATAGACAGTCAAGGAGATTATAGGAACAAACTGATTGATGTTATGCACAATTCTACCCTGGGGGACATTCAGGTGTACAAGCCAGTTACCATAGACTCAAGAAGATTTTTACTGGTCTAATATGAAGGAGCATATTCAAAATAAAATCAACAAATATGAGGTATGCAAGAGGTGTAAACATGAAAATGTCCCATATCCAAGATTGTTGCAACCTCTGGAAATTTCAAGGAGACCTTTCTCTTATATTAGTATGGACTTTACTGAGGGATTGCCTAAGTCTGAGGGAAACGATGTTATACTTGTGGTGGTTTATAGATTTACCAAGTTTGGGCCTTTCATTAGTTTGACTCATTCATTTTCTGCTAAAAATGTAGCTGATGAGTTTTTAGACCAGGTGTTTAGAATGCATGGATTGCCTGATTACATTGTTAGTGCCATGGACAAAATATTCACTATGATATTTTGGAATGAGTTGTTTACTACTTTGGGAGTTCAGTTAAAACCCAACACTGCTTACCACCCTCAGACAGATGGTCACACAGGAAGAGTCAACTAGTACCTGGAAATGTACCTTAGGTGTTTTACAGCCCATAAACCACATATATGGCATATGTTTTTGCCATTGGCTGCTTGGTGGTACAACTCATGCCACCATGCTGCTATCAAGATGTCTCTATTTGAGGTCTTATATGGTTTTAAGCCACAAGGTTTTGGGTAAAACATCTTGGTGGAATAAATTAAGAATGGTGAAGTGTCTAGGATGGTGGAGGCAGAAAGACATAAATTGAATGCTCTTCTCAAGGACTAGAAACATCAAGAGGACAAACATAGGTCTAAGAGAGAATTCTCTATGGGGGAGTTTGTTTATGTTAAGCTGAAACCTTATATACAACATTTCCTGGCCTTGAGGAAGAATCAGAAAATCACTTCTAAGTTCTTGGACCATATCAAAATTTGAGAAAGTTTGGCTAAGTGGCTTATGAGTTGGCATTGCCTGAAGGGCCTAAACTACATCCAATCTTCCATGCTAGTCAGTTAAAACTGAAGTGATGAGGTTGTCTAATACTAATGTTGAGAGTCATGTGTTAGTTGAGCCATTTAGTTTTTTGGATAGAAGATTGGTTTAAAAGAACAACAAACTAGGAGTTCAATAGCTGATTACTTGGAGCAATTTTCTAGAGGAGGATGCCATTCGAGGAGTTTCCAATAAATTTTTGAAAACATTATCTGGATTCTCTTGGTCATCTTGAGGACAATATGTTGTTTTAAGGGGTGAAGAATGTTATAAGATGCGGGAATAATTCCCTTATATTTAATAAAGAGTAATTTGAACATGAGTTCTCATTAAAAGGCGGGCTTGGATCGGGTCAAAGCGCTGGTCATAAGGAATTAATTTGTTATAAATATAGCAGTTGAAGAAGGGTGCATTTATTAAGATATTTTTGCCTCAATACCCATATGCCTCATCCCTCTTTCTCTTTATTCCATAATATGGTTAAGGACAATTTTAGAAAAATATCATTAAAAGTTGAAAAAAAAAACATATATTTGAGAAAGAGATGAAGAGACTAAGAAGATTTATATTAAGAAACAGAGGTAATTATAATTACATTTTCTTAGGATACATGATAGCAAACAATAAATTAACTACTAAAGCATGTTAGTTAAAGTTTTTCTCTCCGTCCATAATGAATGTCTATTTATTAATTCTAATGTCTATTTTCGATTCAATTTTGGACCGATGGAGAATTTGGAAGTGTTGGAACCATCATCTAAATATTAGTACGTTGAAATCAACAGCTAAGTTATATTGAATTGTCATTCATGCTTTGTTCGATACAAAGGTTTATAAATGGTCTCGAAATCTGAAAACCCTAACCCTTCTTTGAACTTGGTGTCAGCAAGGCAGTCTAAGTCTTCAAGCACACTTTCTTTGTTTTATTGATCAAGTAAGTCTAAGCCTCATGAGTCTTTTATATTTCTCGAACTTCTATAGAAAAGAAAAGAGAGTTATCCGCAAAAGAAAAAATTGGAGATAGAAGAAAAAATTGAATATTTTCAAGATTTAGTTATTGGCTCTGCCATTTAATCCAAGGCCTATCGAAGTAAAAGTTTGTTTTGAAACATTGAGGTACGTAATATACGTACATTTATTTATTGTTGTTGAATAAAGGATATATGATAAAATAGCAATGAGTAGAAAATAAACTTTGAAGGATATGTACATGACCAAATAGAAATCAACTAGAAAACAAACATAAAAACAAAACTAAGCATTGCAACAAAAAAGCGAAATAAAATTTTAATCGCGAATAAAATTTGTAATTGGAATTGATAGGATTTAAAGTTTGTGAATTAATAGTGACAAAATTTTAAAAAGATGAAATTTTTAATTGGATAAAATTATTTCAAAATTGCGACTAATTGTGATAAACTCTAAAATAAATTTCAAACATAAGTAATTTAAAGTTAGTGATATATTAGCGATCATAGGGTAATTATAGAAAATATCTCAAGAACAAATAAATTATTTATTATGATATTCCAATGTCCACTTGTATGAAGATTACAAGTTACAATTCCCATGACTAATTAAAGGTCTTGTTATGGTACAATTCTCATGTGTGTGTGATTTTTTCTAATACGCACACGAGGTGCACATGATAGTTTGGATAAATTGAATTATATATGACAAATAAGCTCATATGAAATCTTGTATAATATAATTCCTAAGTTTGAGCAAATTTTTTAATCAAATTAGTCATTTTCATATATTTATTCACCTTAAATATTTTTCAATAATCACCAACTTAAGGAAATTACGTAATCACTCACCTTTTTCCTATAACCGACTTTGTAAAGTTGATTGATTAGAAAGAAATAGTTACGGCACTTAAATAGTGAAATTAATATATTACCCTATATATTAAAAGTATCTTTTATATTTTTTTCCATTATCATCTTCCCTAACCCATTAGATGATTAGCACCACAAGATGAACTAAAAAAAAATATTGTAAAATTCGACAAATAGGGCTGCAAATCTGGGGTAAGGATGAACTCCCATTCAAATTTCTTTCTACGACAACAATTATGAAAAAGATTTGAACTGGTTTTGTTAAAGATAATAAGACTTTTGGAATTTGAAATGTGTAGGCTTCTCGAATTGGTTTTCTTTAATATGCCTTTATGAATTGGGTTGTCTATGATTAGATGAATGATTTTCTTGAAATTTGATTTAGAGCTTGGGAATGGGAATGTAAATGGACATTGGTTCTGTATCACAATATCCGTATGAACCTGGTCCACATAATAATTTTACATACACTATACCTTGTTGTCTTTTTCCAAATAAATAATATTTGAATTATTCAATAAATTAAAGTTTGTCATCAATTCAAATATGCAATGGTTTCGATTTTGAGGGGGTATAATGTTATTTCAAAAAAGGAAAATGCAATTGAGACATAGTTATAACGTTATTTCATTTAAAAGACACGTGTTTGAAAAGTATCGTGATTAAATAATGGCGAAATTGTTGATATGTTTTCTACTATAAATGAAAAAAGGAAAAAAAAAGTGGGATTATTTATTATTTATTTTTTATACTATACATTGCTAGCTTTTTCCAATTAAAAAATATTTGAATTAATAGAATAAATGAAATTTTATAATCAACTCAAATATGTAATGGTATAATGTTATATCAAAAAAGGAAAATGCAATTGAGACGTTGTAATAATATACGTATCTCAAATCTTTTTGCATAGGCTCAATTATCAATGTGGAAATGACTATAAATAAGAGACCTTCACGGAATATACATGTGTCTGAAAAGTATTGTTATCAATAATGGCGAAGTTGTTGATAACATTTCTATTTGTTTTTGCTACTCTTTCAATTTTCTCAAGTACCTTTTATTTTCCTAGTTTTTCCTAAGACATTCAAAGCATATAAAAATTATTATTTTTTAAACAAAAAGCTATCATTTGCAACTCAATTCTTAGGTGTGATGTTAATTTTTAAAGAATTACTCATTTTCATTTTAGATATATGTCAAAAATATTTAATCTAATCATGATTATCGTTCCACGGCATTTTTTATACTAAACCATCAAATATTACATCAATGAAATGAATTTTATTCACTGTTATCACATGTAAATTTGTGTTTGATTCTCGATCATTAATACGAATTTCAGAACCATTGATTTGTCAATTATGACGCATAAGTTTGCCAAATTAACTTGAAAACAATTGGTTTACTTAACACAATATGAATAACCAATGAAGATGATTTGTTTTAGATTGATTTTAAAACCTTATCTGAAATTTCAATGCAATAGCGAATGTTATTGTAGAAACTCGCTCCTCCAACCTATGATTGAGAGATTACCCCGACTTTCTATCATTCACTTTACTCTAAAACAATTAATGTAAAAAACTTGAATTTGATCAGGTATTATTTTAACGTTTTTATTGTTTGTATGTAAATGTTTTATTTTGTACTAACAATATATGATATTTTTGTTGTACAGTTGAGACAATTTATGCTCAAACTTGCAAAACCGGCCTACCTGGACCATGTCCTAATGATACTGCTTGCTTCGAAAGATGTATAGTAATAGGTTTTCCACCAGGGGTCATTTCAGGAAAATGCAGTCGCAGCATTTGTGTTTGCGAACATACATGTTTCAATTGAAATAAGGTTGTGTAAACCTCTAATAAATTGTTTGAGGAAACATATAAATTATTTATTATGATATTTCAATGTCCACTTGTATGAGGATTCCAAGTTACAATTCCCATGGCTAAATTAAAGGTCTTGTTATGGTACAATTTCCATGTGTGTGGGGTTTTTTCTAATACGTACAAGAGGTGCACATGATAGTTTGGATAAGTTGAATTATATATGACAAATAAACTCATATGAAATCTTATATAATATAATTCATAAATTTGAGCAAATTTTTTAATCAAATTAATCATTTGCATATATTTATTTACCTTAAATATTTTTCACTAATCACCAACTTAAGGAAATTACGTAATCTCTCACCTTTTTCCAACAACCTACTTTGTCAAGTTTATTGATTAGAAAGAAGTAGTTATGAAAATTATATAGTGTAATTACTATATTACCCTACGTATTATACTTTAAAGAAATACCCCATCACTGTCTCCTTAAAAAAAACAAATGCCTGAAAGTTCTTGCAGGTAATTCACTCATAACAGAGAAATTTACATTAACTCAAATTTTTTATTTTTTTTTGTAAAATTCGCCAACTAGGGCCGTAAATCCAGGGCAAGGATGAACTCAAATACAAATTGGGCCGCAAATCACAGAGATTCTTGTGTGGATCTAAGGCAATGATTAACTCAAATTCATCAAACTGGGCCGCAAATTTGGGGCAAGGATGAACTCCCATTCAAAATTTTTCTTTCTACGACAACAATTATGAAAAAGATTTGAACTTGTAAAGAAATTGGATGAATTGGTTTTGTGAAAGATAATAAGGCTTCTGGAATTGGTTTTCTTTAATATGGGTTTATGAATTAGTTTGTCTATGATTAGAGGAATGGTTTTCTTGAATTTTGATTTAGAGCTTGGGAATGGTAATGGAAATGGCCATCAAGTTTTTTTATCTTAAGTTTTTTCCCTTTCTTTTACATTCGGTTCTTATGGTATGAAAAAATCCGCGGGGTTATTCGTATGCTATTATTTTTTCCTACAAGCTACAACAATATAATGGTATCATTTATGGAGGTAAACAATCATATTCAACGTAGAAACTACCTATTTAACAAAATAAAGCAGTGCGAATACCGGGAAAAAGTTTAGCTTATACAACATAATATAATTAAAAAGGATAATGTATTACATAAGCTTAGCTATCATATCAAGTGGAATATCTAGCAGGTTCAAAATCATTAACACTGTACGATCCTCTGTAGTTATATATAGTATGAATATATAAATCGGTTATCAATATTACCACGAATAGGCAAAATGTGATCATATCATGCATTTATCTGTGATGGATACACCTGTGGTGAATATGGTTGGCTGGGGTGGGTAGGTTTGTGGTTGATAATAGATTAGATCATCAATTTGCTGATTATAGTAACCAAAACCTCGATAATGACTATTGTCACCACTACTGCTGGATGACCATAACTATATACACCATGATGTCCCATATAGCCATCATAAAAACAACTAGCAGTTCGCTCGAGGCGAGGTGGCGCACCATATGATATAAGTCCATACCCATAACCATTATTCCAGAAATAACTCGACGATTCGGTCGCGAGCGATACAAGATTATTTTTGTATAGAGTGTCCAAAAAACTATGAATTTTTTTTGCAAACATAAACAAAAAAATGAGCAATATATGTTAGTAATGCCATATGATATGATTACATGTTTACATTGTTATTTTGAAGCATTTTATTTGAATAGCGTATTTTGCTTTTGGACATGAAATAAGTTATTTGATAATAAAACTAATTAGATTATAAAATTACTATTATAATAGTCCCTAATTTTATGAAATGTTATATGCTAGAAATAAAACTAGTACATTGTCTGATTCATGGTCATGTTTTACTGATCATGTGTAATTGATACAAGTCATATCATAAATACATATTTCATAATATTGTATTGGACCTGATCCGAAAAAAGCGTAATACTGCATTGTTTAAAAGTCAAAAGTATTTATTCCTCAATGATATTTCGTGTCCTCAGACCATATGTCTTTATTGTTTTCAGAGTGAATAGACCTATGTTTTGGCCCAGTCAAACATCACTTTTATCCGAGTGATAATTATGATCGGTGATCGGATTAGCATTCTATCATGACTTGAATGTGAGAGACATTGTAAGAGATTTGCCCATCTCTTATTGAAGAGATATATCCATGGGCCCCTCGATAGGGAAGATTGATTAAATATGCATGGTCGCCCATGCTTTATACTTAATTAGGATATTGTGTGATAAAAGGATTAAATAGTATATTGAGAATAAGTAATCGGTCCATCGAATTTTCATTTAATCTAGGTAGTCACAATACCTTACTAGAGACCGTTTGTTACTTATGAATACTAACTGTATGTTCTGAATAAGAGAGGAATTAAGTATGTTCTGTTACTAACGTTAAATGAACATACATGGTCGCACGTATAAACGAGTTAACGGGCATTATGTAAAGATTCAATAAGTCTAGTAAATGTCTAGATTCATTGTATCTGACATATATTTTATAGAATTAATAAAAATGTTATTTTAATTTTGTTTCATAAATTAAATTAACTGAAGAGAATATATTTTTGATTGAAGAGGTTTGGATTGCGTGAGAGTTTACATGTGATAAAACTATGACTGCCTGATATATATTTTTGAGACGAAAAACTTTACTTTACATATCGGGCATTTTTTTTTATTTCTGAAACCCAAAAACAAACTGAAATCTCCGTTTTCCTCCATCCCTTATCCTTGCCTTTGAAACCCGAAAGTTAGAGCTAGCACTCGCTGCTCGTGTTGTCGCATGGATACCAGTAGAAGACGACTCCGCATATATCATCTTGGTGGTTGCTATGTTTGATTTAAAAACTTCTTATCTTAAGTTTTTTCCCTTTCTTTTACATTCAGTTCTTATGGTATGAACGAATTTCGGGGGGGGGTTATTCGTATGCTGTTATTTTTGCCTACTAGCTACAACAATATAATGGTATCATTTATGGAGGCAAACAATCATAATCAACATAGAAACTACCTATTTAACATAATAAAGTAGTGCGAATACCGGGAAAAAGTTATAAAAGTTCAGCTTATATAACATAACATAATTAAAAAGGATAATGTATTACATATACTTAGCTATCAATACCAAGTGGAATATGTAGCAGGTTCAAAATCATTAACACTGCACGATCCTCTATAGTTATATATAGTATGAATATACAAATCGGTTATCAATATTACCACGAATAGGAAAAAAGTGATCACGTCATGCATCTATCTGTGATGGATACACCTGTAGTGAATATGGCTGGCTGGGATGGGTCGGTTTGTGGTTGATAATAGATTGGATCATCAATTTGCTAATTATAGTAACCAAAACTTCAATAATGACTATTGCCATCAGTACTGCTGGATGACCATAACTATATGCACCATGATGTCCCATATAGACATCATAAAAAAAACTAGCAGTTCGCTCGAGGTGAGGTGGTGCATCATATGATATAAGTCCATACCCATACTCATTATCTTAGTAATGCCACATGATATGAGCACATGTTGTACTTTGTTATTTTGAAGTATTTTATTTGAATAGTATATTTTGCTTTTGGACATGAAATAAGTTATTTGATAATAGAACACATTATATTATAATATTACTTTAGAATTGTCCCTAATTTTATGAAATGTTATATGCTAGAAATAAAACTAGTGCGATATTTGGTTGATTATCATGTTTTGATGATCATGTGTAATGGATACAAGTCAAAATACATATTGGATAATATTGTATTGGACGTCATCCAAAAAAAAAGAGTAATATTGCATGGTTCAAAAGTCACAAGTAGTTCTTCCTTAATACTATTTTGTGTCATCGGACCTTATGTCTTTATTGTTTTCAGTGTGAAGAGAGCTATGTTTTGGCCCAGTCAAACATCACTTTTATCCGAGTGATAAGTATGATCGAAGATCAGATTAACATTTTATCATGACTTGAATGCGAGAGACATTGTAATGGATTTATCCCTCTCTTATTGGAGAGATATCAATGGGCTCTTCGTTAAAAAAGACTGATTAAATATGCATGGTCTTGCTCAAATATATTTAATAATAGGTTATTAAATATTATTTGTTAGAACAGTCTACCTAGAGATCGAGTAAACATATAATGAATCTTTATAAGGATGACAACGTCCATGTCATATACTTAAGTAGGATACCGTGTGACAAAAGGATTAAACAATATATTTAGAATAAGTAATCGGTCCACCGAATTTTCATTTAATATGGGTAGTCACAATGCTTTACTAGAGATTGTTTGTGACTTATGAATATTGATTATATGTTCTGTATAAGAGAAGGATTCAGTATGTTATGTTACCAACGTTAAATGAACATACATGGTCGCATGCATAGATGAGTTAACGAGCGTTATGTCAAGATTCAATGAATCTAAAAAATGTCTAGATTAATTGTATCTGACATATAATTTATGGAATTAATAAAAAAATGTTGTTTTAATTTTATTTGATAAATTAAAATAATTGAAGGGGTGAGATTTTCGATTGAAGAGTTTATATGTGATAAAACTATCACTGTCTGATATATATTTTTTAGAAGAAAAACACTACTTTACACATCAGTCTTTTTTTGTTTCTGAAACCCAAAAACAAAACAGAAATCTCTGTTTTCCGCCATCCTTTCTCATTGCCTTTGATCCCGAAAGTTAGAGTTATCACTCGATGCTTGTGTCGTCACATGGATACCAGTAGAACACAACTCCGCAAAGATCATTTTGGTGGTTGCTATGTCTGATTTAAAAACTTACGATCTTAAGTATTTTTTTCCTTTCCTTTTACATTCGTTTCTTATGGTAGGAACGAATCTTCAGGGTTATTCGTAGGCTTTTGTTTTTTCCTACGAGCTACAACAATATAATGGTATCATTTATGGAGGTAAACAATCATATTTAACATAGAAACTACATATTTAACAGAATAAAGCAGTGCTATTACCGGGAAAAAATTATAAAAGTTCAACTTATATAACATGATATAATTAAAAAGGATAATGTATTGCATATATCTAGCTATCAATACCAAGTGGAATATCCAGTAGGTTCAAAATCATTATCACTGCACGATCATATGTAATTATAGTAGAAATATAGAAATCGGTTATCAATATCACCATGAATAGGCAAAGAGTGATCATGTCATGCATCTATCTGGGATGGATACACCAGTGGTGAATATGGCTGGGGTGGGTAGGTTTGTGGTTGATAATAGATTGGATCATAAATTTGCTGATTATAGTAACCAAAACCTCGATAATAACTATTGTCACCAGTAATGTTGGATGACCATAACTATATGTACCATGATGACCCATATAGTCATTATAAAAACAACTAGTAGTTCGCTTGAGGCGAGGTGGTGAACCACATGATATAAGTATTCGAACTTTCTGTTGAACTATAACTAGGAAATGTTTACCCTAATTCTAAATTTTGCAAATATTGGTCGACACTGTTGTACCTTCAATCAGGTGTAGGCTTTTTTTATTTCTCTATTATTGATTATTGTAAAAATACCATATTGTGTTCATATTTGTCTTTTTTTTTCATCATAGCAATATTGTCTTCTTTCATCCCAAAAAAATCTCATTTTTAGTTGTGTTCAATTATTAGTACTGAGTCGAGTTATCTTGTTTTGACTCACCGAGTTTTGTAAATTCAGTCCGAGTCGTGCCGAGTTGGAAACGATTTGGTAATTGTTTTTGGAACAGTTGAGACAGTGTGTCATTTTTGTATCAGAGAGTTTTGATCTGTATGACTCGACCGAGTCAACTCAGACTCAGCTAAGACTTTGAACTATGGCCTACAGAAGAGGAGATCAAGGATGTGGTCTTTGATCTTGATAAGTCAAGTTCCTCTAGTATTGATGGTTATTAGGGAAATATTTTTCGGCGTTATTGGAAAATTATTGTAGAGATGTGTGCCAATTTATCAAAGACTTCTAAGTTGGTATCCCAATACCATTGAGTTTGACATCCACAACCATTATCTTGATTCCTAAAGTTCATAATCCAGAATCTTTTTCACATGACCAAAGAACTTTTGCAACTTCTCAAATGAAATCATTAGCAAACCCATTGGTCGAGGCTTGCAGCTGTTCTCCTCAGAATTATTTCTCCCAACACATTAGCCTATATATATACATGCTTGGAGCATCATTTACAATATTTTGTTAGCTAATGAATTAGTTCATTCATTGGACAAGAAATTCATAGGAGGAAATATTCCTTTTAAGATTAGCATTACAAAGCTTTTAATAAGCTTTGATGGGATGTGTAGTTTGAAGTTTTGAAGAAATATGCTTTAAAAGTTTAATCTAAGTCTATCCAACATCGGAACATCGATCCGAGATTGATTACCAATGTCAATCTCCAACATTAATCTCCAACATTAACACAGCATCACCTTGGTGGAAGGAGGACAACCTTTTAAGCTTAGACCATATAGATATCCACATTTCCAAAAAACTGAGATACAATGGTTAGTAAAGGAAATGTTGGATGAAGGCATTATACAACCAAGCAATAGCCAGTTTGCCTCTCATGCACTGTTGGTTAAAAAGAATGATGAGAGTTGGAGATTTTGTGTGGATTATAGACAATTAAACTCTATCACTGTGGACAATGAGGCATTGATCTAGTGGCCAAGGCTGAGGCCTCATGACGTAGAAGTCATGAGTTCAAATCCCCTCCCTGCTTCTTGAATCCCCATATTTCTTGTAATAGATAGATCCCACCCCCCAATAAATAAAATTTATATGCTAATAACCACTGTATTTGGTGATACATATACAAAAACCACACATTCCTTCTTAAACTTCATTTTGATCTCTTTTCCTTACACCACATGATGCCCTATTACGTCCAACAGTTTGGCAGTAACTACACTTGAATGGTGCACGCCTTTTCTTCCCCTCCTGCAATTCAAAAGAAATAAAATTAAATAACTTCAGATTATTTGTAACAAATTAAGATTGAAACAAAAAGTAACTCTGCCGGAGAACCAATGTCTTCATCTTGAGTTCGGTTTTCTTCATCTTGAGTTATGTTTGCTTCATTTGGTTAAAAAAAAAAAAAGTTTTCCTGTTCATCAACTGACATCTCATCAAATTCTGGGAACATTTAATCTTCTTCTACATTGGTAGTGACTTTCTCTGGACAGGACCTTTTGTTATGTCCAAGATTCTTACATGTGCCACATCTGTTCATATTACTTGGCATGCTTCTAGAGCCTTCACCATTTGTTCCTTCTTTAGGCAATGGACACTTTCTGATGTTGTGGCCTTGTTGCTTACATCTTCTACACTTGCCAACCTACAAACATTTTTCTGATAGCTTCACTCTTCCATCTACAACCTTAGTTGGCAGCACCTTACCTTTCTTTGTTCCCTTTTCTCCTTCTTCTAATCTTCTTTTTAGTTGTGGTCTGCCACATTGTCTCATCTTCTTTGGAGGCAATACTGGAGCCCTTGTAGACCTTGGCCAATTGTTAGGACCATTTTCAGGTCCAATGATTGGTTCATACGCCTTCTTGTAATCATCAACGGTGTAGCAACTGTCAACAAAATCTATGAGCTTGCTGCCCTATTTTGAAAGTGCTGCTACTGTTGCATGGGTACAAGGAATGCTAGACAATTCACATGCCCTACAGTTGCAGGTTCTCATACCAATATCAACAATAAACTGATCATTGGTTGGACCATGTCTCACCTATTTGTAAAATAAAACACGAAACAAAACAAGCTAATTTAGCAACCTTTTTGAAAGAAAAAAAACAATTTGAAATTGAATCAGTTTATTACCTCAAACTCATTACCACCAGCATAAGAAGCAAAACTATGCCTAGAATCATGTTTCTTCTTCTCAAGTATTTTCATGATTCTTGGACATATTTGACCTTTGTATTTAGCTGCCAAATCTCTCCTTGATTGCATAGTAAGCATTAAGTAAACTCTAATGCTTTCAAGCATTGCTAGAATAGGTTTTGCCCTTGTACTCAACAAATGCCTATTGTAGGTCTCACAATGGTTATTCAACAGGTGGTTTCATTTAAATCCTATCTTAAAGTGAGATCTGCTCCAATGGACTGGGTGAGTATGTTTCACAAACCAGTCATAAGCAACCTCATCCAATTTCTTTAACTTGTTATACTAATGTTCAAACTGTCTAACATAGGTTGCCTTTGCACACTTCCATACCTGTTCTTTGAGAGCAATACCTGGATGAAACCTTTTAAAGTTGCAATGGATGTGTGTGAAGTAGTGCCTATGTTCAGCACCAGGCAGTTCATCAACTACAACAATTCCCAACCCCTGCATTCCAAAAGAAAAAAATATACTTAGTTCAATTCTTAAAAGGAACATGTAAATTAATCCAAACTGTTAACAACTTTTTGTCTATCCGAGATAATACACCAGTCTTCAGTCCTCCTCATTCCATGATCATCTTTGATACCTTGAATAAACCACTTCCAGCTTGCTATAGTTTCTGTGTCTACAACTGCTTAGGCCAAGGGGTAAACTCCATTGTTTGCATCAATTCCAACTGTTGTTAACAATTTCCCTGGATGTGGCCCTTTAAAAAAGTTTCATCAAGTCCAATGACTTTGCTACAACCAGCTTTGAATCCCTCATTGACAGCCCCCAAGCATACATACAACCAATAAAACATATCTTTGCCAGTTTCAGGGTCTACTGCTTTTTCCATGCAACATGTAGTGCCAGGATTACTCCTTTTTAGCTCTTCCAAGTAATCCCACAGAAGTCTATAATGGTCCTTGTAGCTACCCTCAATCAATTCCTTTGCAACATGTTTAATTTTGTAGACCTTGTTAATGGAGACCTTCACATTAAGTTCAGTTTCAACTGTCTTCTGAAATTCTGTAGCTACTACCCCAGCCTGACTCCTGAATTCAGCCAAGTACTTTTTTGCAATATACTTTGAAGTAGCTAGTTTATGGTCCGTAGTTGTTGCACATGTATGTGTTGGTCCTAGCAGCCTTATTTGGAAAGTAGAACTACCATCTGCTATCTTGTTACAATGTAATCTCCAAGAACAATTAGCACCCAAACAATCAACATAGACTCTAATACCATCGTTTTTTGGAATCTTAAGATCTAGACTATCATTGATGCCATAATTAACCAATGCTAACTGAAAGACCTGCTTGGAGCTAAACACCATACCCATTTCAAACTTAGGATTCAACATGTCTCTGTCATCCCAAAATGTAGGGTAGTCATCAGGATTTAGCTTTTCCTTAAGGAGCTCAGGCTCTTCCTCAACAGCATCTGCACCTCTATCAACATTGGGTTTCATTTTTTCTTCTTCTTAGAGATAATTCTTGGAGCTTTCAAAGGCTCATCATCACTTGACTCCTCATCCTCCTTCAATTCACCTTCTGATTGTTCATTTTCATATAATACACCCACTCTTACACCCTCATACTCATACCAGTCTTCTGAAAAATACATCTCTTCCAAAAATAGCTGTTTGTTCAAACTCTTAGCTTTGAGCTTGGCTGCACTAGTAGTCTGATTATATTGTCTCCTAACTTCAGCCTCAACATCCTTGTCAAAGTCTTCCGAACCATCTTCATCATTTTCATTATCCAAAAATCCATCTTCAAGCTCTTCAGAAACAGGATAAGAAGCCTTTTTTTTTTGGCAACACTTTTTTGGCTTTTGCATTTACTGCTACCAAGTGATGCAAAACTGTTGCAGAACTGGGTTGGGGTGCTGAATGTGTCGACATCTAGTTCAAAAGTGTTCTCATTAACAGGGGATTTTGGTTCATGAATTGGGCTTTCTAGAACAACATCCGCAGGCATTTCAGGTCCTTCATTTGGACCATCCCCTGGAACATCATCAGCAGTATCAAAAGCTGGGGCAGTGAAATCAATGATGTCTTCTTCATCATAGCTTGGTGCAACCTCTTCATGTTGAACCCAACCAAGCAATTCAACAGGCTGAAGTGACTCATCTTCAATATATTTGATGAAAGCAAATTCATTGGTGCCTTCAACATGCTTGTAAAAGACTTCAATAAACCCAGTAGACACAGCAAAGGTTTCCATCTCAATCACATATTCATCTGTTATCGTTAACTTCCATCCTCCATGACCATACAAATATGAAATTCTCCAATAAAATCCTATGTAGTTTCTATACTCCAAAAGGTAAGCCATCTTATCCAAGACAACCTTTGATATTGTCTCCTTCAGACAGTGCTCAAAATGTGTGATATTACCATCCAAGTATTGATTCAACCCATCAACTTCAAGAATTGTTCCACCATGGTTTACTTTAATAGTAAACTTTCCATCACCTTCTTCTACAAAAACAGAGCATTGAATATTAAAATAATGACCACAAGCCACAAAACCCTAGAATAATACCAAAACTACTGCTGAAAAAAATAGGGGACCATAGACAATTTCACAAATAAGACATTAACTAATGCCAGAGCAGGGTACCACAGTACACTTAAACAACATTCCATTAAACAACAAACATTTGACAAAAAAGGTAGGGGACCACCAAAAAAAAAAAACATTAGATAGCTTCCAAACTTTACAAAAGTACAACAGTAAACCCAAAAAATAAAAGCTTTTTAGATATCCAAGAAAAAATATACATTCAAACCCAAAGCAAATAAACATGTATACCAAATAAAAAATCTTCCCAAACTAATTAAAATTTCAAAATAGAAGAATAAATTTTGAATATTAACTCAACTCACCATATTCAGCTGGTTTATCTCCCTGTTTCCTATTGTACATATCAAGACTCATCGCCAAGTTGCTGTTCCTAAAGATTGTTAGGACGGATTCTTAGATTGGGACAGTTTGATATAGGCGATTTTACTATTTGTACGAAGAGGCGCTTTGAAAGGTAAAAACCTTAATATTTTTGGTAAAAAATCACAAATTTTGGAGAAGAAGGGTTAGAATTGTTTTCACTGAAAATTAGACGGTTGGACATTATTGGCGGAACGTAAATTCGAAAAGGACGTTAAAATTAGGAAAAAAACGAAATGGATACTAACCTTAAACTCGAAATACGAAAAGGACCAAATAGGCAATTTTTCCTAGTATAATGTGATAAAATCTTAATTTTGTTCCTGCTGACTATTTTACCTCTCAACACCGTCATATAATCGCTGGATTCTGCCCATTTTGGGTATATTTCACATACGTAAATAGTACGTGAGCAAGATCATATTTGAAAAATACTTTTTGGGCAAAATTGAAACTTCGTAAATAGTTGGGGGAAAATGATATTTCCTCTAAAATTAATTAGAAGAATAAAATTGATATGTTTTATAGTATAAGGTTTATCATTAAGGCAATAAAGGTACCTGCAAATCGATTAATGATTGAATTCACAAAACCATTCTTACCTTATGTCAGGGCTTCCACCTCGCACCAAATAAAATTCTTCCAAGGTTTTTTCTCCTAATGAATGGATCAAGCTTAACACATATGGAGCAAGAAATCAAGAGATCACAGTCATAGGTGTTCATTAGCTAGTCGGCTAAGAATCTAGAAATTTCCAAGATTGATTACAAAATCTATCGTTAAATACATCGAAGCGTCGAATCGAACAATCGATCATTTCTTAACATATTCGATAATTGCTATGTTCAATTAAGAGTCTAACAAGCGGAAAAGGATGATTACCTTGTAACAAAATATCGAGGGCCGGTGAAGACGCCACGTGGTCATAAATTTTCACGTTATTTTCATTTTTCACTATTGTATTTCTAATTTTTATAATCATTTATGGTTGAAAAGGTTTTTAAAATTATTAAACTTAAAATGTCATGTATATAACTTACTATCTTTATTCTACATTCAAGTTGGCAAAAAAATAGTAATGTCCCCATTCAAGATTAATTTAATTTTACTTTCAAGAAAATTTTATTATGAAAAAAATTGGAAATATATTGATGCAAATATTTTGCAAAATCAGTTCCGTAATCTTTGGCAAAATCTTTAGAACTTCCTCATTCAATTAATTTTTTAATTATTTTTTACCTTTTATTCTAAAGCTCTAAATTAGAATATTTATAAATACAAAAATATTATGAGTTTCAATCATAATTCTATATTGAATGTTTAATATTTAATTCGCTTCAAATTGAATGTTACACATTTGACTTACATAAGAATTATAGAGAATATTTTGATCATGAGGAAGTTACAAAATTTTCCTTAAATATAAGAGTGACTCATATTTTAGTGGAGTTTGCATCCCTTGATTTATATAGTTAGTTAAGTAAGTTTATGAGGAAAATATATCCACTTGAAGAAAATAAATATTTATTTTGGAACAAACTAATTTGAAAAATAGACATTCTATTTAGAACGGAATGAGTAACATATAATTTTGGCAGTTTTCAAAAGATTCTTAATATTTCAAATTCCGATATATGATTTCCACTTTATTTGTAGGTGTGAAAGTTCCATTGTGTACTTGTTTATGAAAAACAAAAAGCACGCCTCCACTCATGTTACTCTCAATTCATATTTGTTGAACAGTTATTTGTTTAAAATATTAATATTGAATAATATTATGTTCATGTATTCAACATTTTCATTTATTTAAATATTTTTGACATGTAATTTTGTACATAAATAGATTAATTTCAATACTTTAACATTAGACAATAATTTTTATTGAATGCCAATGATCAAATATAATTATGATATTCATTTCCAATGTAAAATTAAATTATAAATCCACATTTGTTTTCAAATAATCAGAGAAAATAGATAAATGAAAAAGACACACCTTTTATAATTGTAGTCTATTCAAACAAATAAACAAATCAATTAAATATGTTAGTAATTAATTTACTTTTCCATGTATAAAACGTTCTCCATGTTAATAACTACAAATTAGTATCGTAATAAAGTTCCAAATATTTTACCAAATAATTGCCAAAGATTACGGAACTGATTTTGACAAATATTTGCTTCAATATGTTTAAAGGTTTTTTATAATAAAGTTTCCTTGAAAGTAAAATTAAATTAAAATTTCACATTTTTTTCATATCACATAAAAAATATAAAAATAAAAGCTACCCCCTTTTATAATTGTTGACTTATCAAACAAAGAAAGAAAGAAATTAAATATTTTAATAACTAATTACATTTTCCTTGTTAATAATCACAAATCAGTACCGTAATAAAGTTTCAAAGATTTTTTCAATTTTTTCCAAAGGTTACGGAACTGATTTTGCTAAATATTTGCACTAATATGTTCAAAATGTTTTTCATAACAAAAGGATTAAAATTGGTTTTCAACAAATCAATTGGGTGACAAAGATACGCAAACAGTTCATTGAGGGAAATCTGAAATGCAATCAATTATCTTAACCCACCAAATCCCTAGATAGTAAAATTCAAAAGTTTAGGAAGACTTACTTGGAAGACAACCTGAAGTTGTTTGGGTGTAGATTTACCAATATTGTGCTTGCAAATCATAAAATCTAAAATCAAAATCAATTGAAAAGGGATTGATGTTGAGTATCTTGATCCATCCATGAAACATTTGAGTGTTGACTCCATCCGGATTATAAGTGTTGGAGTAATTATCATTCCGTTGAGACATGCATTGCCTCTCAACTCCCATAAAATATGCTTCCTGGTATGGTGGATATCCAAAATTGTTTTGGTTGCCTCTTTGAATCATGAAGAGGCTAACTTGATTTGTCAATTCAGCCAATTTGGAAATCACCTCAAATGTTGTTGTCATGCCTAATTTTTCAAATGTTGTTGCCATGCCTAATTTTTTATTAAAATTAAATAAAGACCAAAGTAAAATTAAAATCACAAAGAAATAAAATTAATCAACTATTCCCCGGCAACGCCGCCAAAAACTTGATACGCAAAATCTATACTAGCAAGTGTACTAGGTCAAGGTTGCAGTAGTCAAGGTCGATCCCACAAAGAATAATGATTAATTAATTCCTAGGTAACTAATTTTACAATGATCAAAAGCAAGTAAAATAAATTCAATGGTTGATGATAGTGTGGTTAACTAAATTAATTATATAAACTAAAGAAAACAAATTACTTAAACAAGAAGTTTGATATGATAATGGTCTAAGGCACATGAATTCACTAAATTAACCAATATATTATCCTAGCGATATGTTATTTTAGAGTGAGTTTAATTAATCGATCGATTTCCAATTATATCTAATAACCTCTTTCAAGGGTAATCAAACCTATTCTCATGAATAAACCAACTATATTTATGTGTTGATTTAACCCATAAAAACGCATTAAACAAATGAAATCATAAAGATCGCACAAATCATACAAGTATATGTCTATCTTGCATGCAATTTATGTTAATATTATTTAACCCAATTAACAAGGGCGGCTGTCGCAAATATTCCAAGTTAATGTAAAAACAATTTGAGTGGTAGCTAATCACACAAAAGCATTAAGAACAATAATAAGAAATTAATTTCACAACACTCATCGAATAACAAAATCACAAGAATAATTTATAATATTAATCTAGCTACATCATGGCCTTAGAATAAATATTTAGCTCATACTAGTGAAGAAATTCAATAACAAATTAAAAGAGAGAATATAAGAAAGCATCCCTGAATTCGAATAAAGTCTCGAACTTGAAATCAAAATAATCTTCAAAAGTACGACAACAATCACAGCTTCAACCTTGTCTACAAAATTTGTAAATAAAAGAATTGTAAAAATTAAACGTAGAAGAGGGTTAATTCTAGAGAAAAACTAAAACCTAGAATAATCTAATAATGACTGAATTCCCTTCTCCTAAGCCTAGTAATGTGTATTTATAAGACTATAAACCTACTAGCGTAAGATAACTGACATAGATCAAAACTCTCCACACTCCTTTAAAGTAGTTGAAATAAACCAAAACTATTCAAGATTCTTTAAAGTAGCAGACATAAACCAAAACTCTTCTAGTCCGTAAAGACCATCTTTTTCATTCCAGCAACTCCTTTCAAATTTTGCAAGTTCGGTTCACTTTTACCCTTCAAAAGACTATTTTGACCCTACAAATGCAAACACAGAGAAGTGAGGTTTATACCATTCTAAGCTCAAAAATCGATATGTAAATAATTTTTGAAGCTCAAAATTACTATTAAAGTAAAAGAAAATATATATTAATTTACGAGTTATCAACAGAAGGTAATACATAATTCCACATCTGTTTCAAAATCTCCTAGCACTCAGTTCTCAGGTTCTAAGATTCCAAGTAAGGAGCCAATCAAGTTTAAAAGAATCAATAATGAAGAGATGCAAAGGAGAAGAGAATTAAAACTATGTTTCAAATGTGGAGAGAAATACGCACCTCAGCATAGATGTTTCTTGGTTGAGGTTAATATGTTGTTTCTATGTGATTAGATGGAATAAGGAAATGAGAAACCTAAATTACACGTTTTACTTTCATACTTAGGAAATAGAGGGGTATGTTTTGGTGAATAGGTGACTTAATTGACTCACATTTCCATTAGTACCATGAATGGAACTACTCCGGGTAATATTTTTAGAATACTTGGTATGGTAGCTAGGAATCTACAAGTCTCTATACTTGTTGACCCAGAGAGTACACACAGTTTCATTGACCAAAAACTAGTTAAAAACTGGGGTTAAACTCTGAAATGACCAAACAACTATTGGTAGTATAGGGAAATGGTGAGAGATTGTTGTATGGAGATTGTTGCAAAGGAGTTGAATGGAGGATTGGTGGAAACATCTACTATCAAGATTTGTACATTTTGACTTGGAGGGTGGCATGATATTAGGAAGGGATTAGGGCTGGGCAAATTGTTAGTAGTGCCCCTAGAAGCATGAGTATATGTTATACGTTTTTATATTTTGAGCATGTTATTTGAATAGTAATTTTTGTTTTTGACCATCAAATATGTGATTTTATGGTAAAACTCATTAGCTTATATAATTACTATTCTATTTGTCCATAGTTTATAAAATGTTATATACAAGAAATAAAACTAGTATGATGTTAGATTGATGGTCATGTTTTACTGATCACGTGTAATGAATACAAATCATATCATATATACATGTTGGAATATATTGTATCGGATGTGATCCGAAATAGAAGTAATACTTCATGGTTCTATTAGTCATAAGTATTACTTCCTCAATACTATTTGGGGTCCTAAAACCGTATGTCTTTATTGTTTCCAGCATGAATGAAGCTATGTTTTGACTCAGGCGAACGTTACTTTTTAATTGAGTGACTAATACGATTGATGATTGGATGTAGCATTCTATCATGGCTTGAATATGAGAGGCATTGTAATGATTTCTCTCTCTTATTGGAGAGAGATATTCGTGGGGCCCTCAATAGGGAATACTGTTTAAATGCATGGTCGTGCTCAAATATATATTTAATAAAGTGGTTATTAAATATTATTTGTTGGAACAGTCTACCTGGAGATCGAGTACAAAACATCCATGTCTTATGCTTAATTGGGATATCGTGAGACAAAGTGATTAAATAGTGGATTGAGATTAGGTAATCGTTCCACGGATCATTCGTTCACACTGGGCAGTCACAACGACTTGCTAGTGACCGCTTGTGACTTATAGATAAGTATGTTTTTATTACCAGTGTCAAATTAACCTGTAGGGTTATACGCATAGAAGAGTTAACGAGCTTTGTGTCCAGATTAATTGAATATAGAAAGTGTCTAGATTCATTGTATCTGACATTTAATTTCTGAGAATAATAAAACGTTATTATTCGAATTAGAGAAAATGTTGATGGGATAATATTTCGGTTTTTGATTTTGGTTGGGATTACATGGGAGTTATTATGCGATAAAAACTCCCACTACCAAAAGAAGTGGGATAACGTTAGAGTTTGTATTCGAGACAAACTCTCAAGGCCTTTAAATACTTCTTTTGACGAAACCTATGTCAAGGTTTTCAGCCGTAACAAATCAATCACAGCCAAAAAGAGAAACCTTCCATCCATTTTCTCTTAGTTTCCAGAACTCATAAAATTTAAGAGCTAGCACTCGCAGTTCGTTTCGTCACGTGGATACCGGTAGAGAGCGAATCCTCAAATGGATAGTTTTTTGTGGTTGCTGCGATTTTGCAAACATACGTAGAATAGTTGCTGAAATAGACTCGAAAAATTGTAAGTTTCTTTTCATTCTTATTCGTTGCTTATGGTATGAACGGATCCTTTCGGGGATGATTCATAGGTCTTATTGTATGTTTCTTCCTATGAATCCCTTCACAAGCATAGTCCAATCATTTTAGATTATAAGAATCGATTTGTTAGGTTTATGAATGATGATGATGAAGTGGTAGTTCACAATGGGAATGTGAATGTGGAATTGAAATTTGTTTCAGAAAAATGACCGTCGAAATGTTGTGAAGAGACTACTTAAGTTTGGATTGGACAAATGTCTGCTTTACAGTTGGAAGATGTAGTAGGGGATGAAATTCCTGAACAAGTCAAGGAGATTTTAGAGGAGTTTAAAGATGTTTTTATTCACCTAAGGGATTAGCATCATCAGAGGCCATGAACATCAAATAATACTCATTGAGGGATCTCAACATTTCAAGTTAAGGATCATATAGGGATCTCACTCACAAATGGGTGAAATTGAATGATAGGTGGGATAAATAGGTAAGGAATTGTTTATTCAGATCATCAATAGTCCTTATTCCATTCCCATCACACTGGTTAAAAAGAAAGATGAAACATTGAGGTTTTGTGTGGACTTTAGACAATTAAGCCTCATAATAGTCACAAACAAATTCCCTATACCAATGGTTGATGACCTCATTGATGAATGTATGTGGCTGGATATCTCTCCAAGATTGACATAAGAATGAAAGAATAGGATGTTCCAAAGACAGCTTTTAGTACTCATTTTTGCCATTTTGAGTTTAAGGTGCTGCCTTTTGGGCTAACTAATGCACCTACAACTTTCCAGTCCATAATGAATATGGTGTTTGTACCCTATCTAAGGAAATGTGTATTGGTTTTCTTTGATGATAGATATCCTTGTATACAGTTAAGACATTATTTCTCATATGGCACATCTGGATATTGTTTTGGAGTTGCTGAGGTCCAACCAACTATTTGGAAAGATGAATAAGTGTTCTTTTGCTAAAAAAAGAGGTAGAATATCTAGGACATTTAATCTTCAACTAAGATCAATGATATGTTTGATTGGCTTAGTCCAGCTAATATCAAACAACTGAGGGAATTCTTGAGATTAACTGGATATTACATGAGGTTCATTAAAAATTATGACCTAATCAGTAAACTCGTGACGTCTCTACTCAAGAAAAATAGTTTTTCTTGGATTGTTAAGGCTGAGAAAGCTTTTCAATAGCTTAAACTGGTACTCAATGTAACACCAGTATTAGCTCTTCCATATTTTTCCAAGCAGTTTTCATTGAAATTGATGCTTGCGATTCTGATGTGGGCACTCGTCTGATGCAATAAGGTAGACCAATAGCTTATTTCAGCAAAGCTCTAGGTCCTAAATGCATAGGGATATCTACATATGAGAAGAAGCTGATGACACTACTTTGATGAACATTCTTTTGTGATCAAAATTGATCACCAAAGTTTGAAGTACCTTTTGGAGCAGAAGATTATTAGTACAATATCCCATCGGAAATGGATTTCCAAACTCATAGGTTTTGGTTTTATAATATAATACAAGAAGGGACTTAAGAATAGGGTAGCATATTCCTTTTCCAGGATGTTTGAATACATTGATATTACTACAGTAATTCCAGATTGGGTTGACGATGTCGAACTCAGCTATGAAGGGGATAAGTTTTCACACAATCTGATTGCACAATTCTTGATGTTGAAAATTGATAAATGACTACTCATATTCTAATTATATCCTGAGATTTCAGGGAAGGGTCTATATAGGCAGTCAAGGAGATTATAAGAACAAACTGATTAATGTTATGCACACTTCTACCCTGGGGGGACATTCAAGCGTACAAGTCAGCTACCATAGACTCAAGAAGATTTTTACTGGCCCAATATGAAGGAGCATATTCAAAACATAATCAACAATTGTGAGGTATGCTAGAGGTGCAAACATGAAAATGTCCAATATCCAAGACTGCTGCAACCTCCGGAAATTTCAAGGAGACTTTTCTCTTATATTAGTATGGACTTCTCGAATTGGTTTTCTTTAATATGCCTTTATGAATTGTGTTGTCTATGATTAGAGGAATGATTTTCTTGAAATTTGATTTAGAGCTTGGGAATGGGAATGTAAATGGCCATTGGTTCTGTATCACAAAATCCGTATGAACTTGGTCCATATAAGAATTTTACATACACTATACCATGTTGACTTTTCCCAAATAAATAATATTTGAATTATTCAATAAATTAAAGTTTGTCATCAATTCAAATATGTAATGGTATAATGTTATTTCGTTTTTGAGGGGGTATAATGTTATTTCAAAAAAGGAAAATGCAATTGAGACATGGTTATAATGTTATTTCATTTAAAAGACGTGTTTGAAAAGTATCATGATTAAATAATGGCGAAATTGTTGATATGCTTTCTACTATAAATGAAAAAAAGAAAAAAAAGTGGGATTATTGCTTTATTATTTTATATAATATACATTGCTAGCTTTTTCCAATTAACAAATATTTGAATTAATAGAATAAATGAAACTTTGTAATCAACTCAAATATGTAATGGTTGTAATAATATACGTATCTCAAATCTTTTTGAATGGGATCAATTATCAATGTGGTAATGATTATAAATAAGAGGCCTTCACTGAACATACATGTGTCTGAAAAGTATTGTGATCAATAATGGCGAAGTTGTTGATAACATTTCTATTTGTTTTCTCTACTCTTTCAATTTTCTCAAGTACCTTTTGTTTTCCTAGTTTTTCCTAAGACATTGAAAGCACATAAAAAATATTATTTTTTAAACAAAAAGCTATCATTTGCAACTCAATTCTCAGATGTGGTATTTCATTTTTAAAGAATTACTCATTTTCATTTTAGATATATTGTCAAAAGTATTTATTATAATCATGGTTATCGTTCCACGACATTTTTAAAACTAAAACATCAAATATTACATCAAGGAAATGAATTTTATTCACTGTTATCATATATAAATTTGTGTTTGATTCTTGGTCATTAATATGGATTTCAGAACCATTGATTTGTCAATTATGACGCATAAGTTTGCCAAATTAACTTCAAATCAAGTGGGTTACTTAACATAATATGGATAACCAATGAAGATGATTTGTTTTAGATTGATTTTAAAACCTTATCCGAAATTTCAATGTAATGGCTAATGTTATTGTAGAAACTCTCTCCTCTAACCTATGATTGAGAGATTACCCCGGCTTTCTATCATTCACTTTACTCTAAAACAATTAATGTAAAAAACTTGAATTTGATCAAGTATTAATTTAAAGTTTTGTATTTTGTACTAACAATATATGATATTTTTGTTATACAGTTGAGACAATGAATGCCCAAACTTGCAAAACCGGCCTACCAGGACCATGTCCTAATGATACTGCTTGATTTGAAAGATGTATAGTAATAGGTTTTCCACCAGGGATCATTTCAGGAAAATGCAGTCGCGGCATTTGTGTGAATGAAACCGCGGGATTATTCATATGTTATTATTTTTCCTACGAGCTAAAACAATATAATGGTATCATTTATGGAGGTAAACAATCATATTCAACGTAGAAACTACCTATTTAACAGAATAAAGCAGTGCGAATACCGGGAAAAAGTTTAGCTTATACAACATAATATAATTAAAAAGGATAATATATTACATATACCTAGCTATCAATACCAAGTGGAATATCTAGCAGGTTCAAAATCATTATCACTGCACGTTCCTCTGTAGTTATATATAGAATGAATATATAATTCGGTTATCAATATTACCACGAATAGGAAAAGAGTGATCATGTCATGCATCTATCTGTGATGGATACACCTGTGGTGAATGTGGTTGGGGTAGGTAGGTTTGTGGTTGATAATAGATTGGATCATCAATTTGCTGATTATAGTAACCAAAACCTCGATAATGACTATTGTCACTACTACTGCTGAGTGACCATAACTATACACACCATGATGTCCCATATAGTCATCATAAAAACAACTAGTAGTTCGCTCGAGGCGAGGTGGAGCACCATATGATATAAGTCCATACCCATAACCATTATCTTGATTCCTAAAGTTCATAATTCGGAATGACCAATGAACTTTTGCAACTTCTCAAATAAAATCATTAGCAAACCCATCGGTCGAGGCTTGCAGCTGTTCTCTTCAAAATTATTTCTCCCAACACATTAGCCTCTATACATGGTTGGAGCATCATTGACAATATTTTGTTAGCTAATGAATTAATTCATTCATTGGACAAGAAATTCATATGAGGAAATGTTCTTTTTAAGATTAGCATTACAAAGCTATTAATACGCTTTCATGAGATGTGTAGTTTGATGTTTTGAAGAAATTTGCTTTAAAAGTTTAATCTAAGTCTCTCCAATATCAATCCGAGGTTGATTACCAGTGTCAATCTGCAACATTAATCTCTAATATTTTAATTTATCCTCAAATCTACACCAATCAAAACTGGTGAAGGTACCTCGATTAATTAGTGAGGGGGAATAATATATTCAACAAGAAGAGATAGGGAGGAGGCGACTAAGGGTGGTGATAGGATTGGTCTAGTTCTGAGGGTTATGTAATTTGGCCCCTATGTCTCTATATAGCCTTATTCAATTCTTGAATCAATCACGGTTTTGATTAGGTTATTTTCTTAATTAGGACTTTAGACTTTAATTAATTAATGTCATAATTAATTAACTCCTAGACTCTTCCAAATTAACCAAAAAAAGATCAATTAATTTATAAAGACAAAATGCTCTCGGGAAGAAGTCTCTCGCAGAGAGAACTCTCCCCCTATACTTCTCTTGCATGAGTCTTGCTATCTGAGATTATTTCAAAATTGCGAATGATTTGTGATAAACTCTAAAATAAATTTCAAAAATAAGTAATTTTAAGTTAGTGATATATATATATATATATATATATATATATATATATATATATATATATTAGCAATCATAGGGTAATTATAGCAAATATCTCAAAAAACAAATTTAGCGGTAGAATGTTTCATTTATTCAAAATTGTAGTTTTTTCAACCTACAATAAAAATAAATTTAAAACGATTAAATAATAAGTGATATTTAATATTCAAAGCTATTAATAAGATTAGCATCACAAAGCTATTAATAAGCTGTCATGAGATGTGTAGTTTGATGTTTTGAAGAAATTTTCTTTTAAAAGTTTAATCTAAGTCTCTTCAACATCAATCTGAGGTTGATTACCAGCGTCAATCTGCAACATTAATCTCTAATATTTCAATTCATCCTCAAAGCTGCACTAATAAAAACTGGTGAAGGTACCTCGATTAATTAGTGAGGGATAATAATATATTCGACAAGAATAGATAATGGGGAGGCGACTAAGGGTGGTGACAGGATTGGTCTAGTTATGAGGGTTATGTAATTTGGGCCCTAAGTCTCTATATAGCCTCATTCAATTCTTGAATCAATCACGGTTTTGATTAGATTTCCTCTATTTTCTTAATTGGGACTTTAGACCTTGAATAATTAATTTCATAATTAATTAACTCCTAGACTCTTCCAAAATACCCAAAAAAAGAACAATTAATTTATAAAGACAAAATGCACTCGGGGAGAAGTCTCTCGCAGAGATAACGCTCCCTCCTAGACTACTCTTGGGTGAGTCTGGCTACCTGAGAATATTTCAAAATTGCGACTGATTTATGATAAACTCTAAATGAAATTTCAAAAATAAGTAATTTTAAGTTAGTGATATATTAGCTATAATATGGTAATTATAGAGAATATCTCAAAAACAAATTTAGTGGTAGAATGTTTAGAAATTAAATTTGAAATTTTATTTAATTTATTTAAAGTTGTAGTTTTTTCGACCTACAATAAAATAAATTTAAAACGATTAAATAATAAGAGACATATTTAATATTCAATTCCTTTTTTGTCACAACTCAATAATCATAAAATGACTTGGTGTGGGAGGGGGTACTACCAAAAAAATAATTTGGCCAAGAGAGCAACTTTGTGAGATTTAATCGCGAACACAATTTTCAAATGGATTTGAAAAACAAAATTAATAGGTTTTAAAGTCTTTGACTTATTAGTGACAAAAATTTTGAAAAGATAAATTTTAGATGAAGAACACTGTTTCAAATTTGCGACCGATTTGTGATCCAATGTACAATAAATTTCAAAGATAAATACTCTACAATTAGTGATAGATTAGCGATCCAATGGTAATTATAGTAAATATCTATAAAAAAAACAATTTAGAGTTTTAATGTTTAGAAATTTTATTTAATTTATTTCAAGTTGCAATTTTTTTTCGACCTATTATAAAATAAATTTAAAAAGATTATAAATGATCAGAAAATATTTAATATTCAATTCCATTCATGTCACAACTCAATAATCATAAAATGGCTTGGTGCGGGAGGGAGAACTTCCATTTGTTTTTTGTTATTTTTTTGCCAAGAGAGCAACTTTGTGGGAAATCACTCCTTTCGAGATTAAGAGGCGTCGGCTTCGATTCTTACTAAACGCATGCACATCATGTTCCCCCTCCTTTAAGGCTTTACCCCTCAAAAAATAGAAAATAGAAAAATGAGTGAGATTATTTCTTTGTTACCTTATACACTATGGATAATTTTGATATTAATCAGATTCATTAGAACTTGTGGTGTAGAACTGGCCAGAGTTAATACAGAATGAGGAGAAATACAACTTTGTAATGATGTGTTGAGTTGTGTCAAAAGATGCGTATGAACCTGGTCCATATAAGAATTTTACATATACTATACCTTGTTGTTTTTTTTCCAAATAAATAATATTTGAATTATTCAATAAATTAAAGTTTGTCATCAATTCAAATATGTAATTGTATAATGTTATTTCTTTTTTGAGGGGGTGTAATCTTATTTTAAAAAAGGAAAATGCAATTGAGACATGGTTATAATGTTATTTCATTTAAAAGACACCGTAATACTATACATTGCTAGCTTTTTCCAATTAACATATATTTGAATTATTAGAATAAATGAAAGTTTGTAATCAATTCAAATATGTAATGGTATTATATTATATATAAAAAAAGGATAATGCAATAGAGACATTGCAATAATATACGTATCTCAAATATTTTTGAATGGGGCCAATTATAAATGTGGTAATGACTATAAATAAGAGGCCTTCATTGAAAATACATGTGTCTGAAAAATATTGTGATCAATAATGGGGAAGTTGTTGATAACATTTCTATTTGTTTTTGCTACTATTTCAATTTTCTCAGGTACCTTTTGTTTTCCTAGTTTTTCCAAAGACATTGAAAGCAAATAAAAATTATTATTTTTTAAACAAAAAGCCATCATTTGCAACTCAATTCTTAGATGTGGTATGTTCTTTTTTTAAATAATTACTCATTTTCATTTTAGATATATGTCCAAAATATTTATTCTAATCACGGTTATCGTTCCACGACATTGTTTAAACTAAAACATCAAATATTACATCAAGGAAATGAATTTTTTCACTGTTACCACATGTAAATTTGTGTTTGATTCTCGATCATTAATAAGGATTTCAGAACTAATAATTTGTCAATTATGACGCAAAAGTTTACCAAATTAACTTCAAATCAAGTGGTTTACTTAAAATATTATGGATAACCAGTGAAGATGACTTGTTTTAGATTGATTTTAAAACCTTATCCGAAATGTCAATTTAATGGCGAATGTTACTGTAGAAACTCGTTCCTCCAACCTATGATTGAGAGATTACCCCGACTTTCTATGATTTACTTTACTCTAAAACAATTAATGTAAAAAACTTGAATTTGGTCAAGTATTATTTTAAAGTTTTTATTGTTTGTATGTAAATGTTTAATTTTGTACTAATAATGGGATATTTTTGTTGTACAGTTGAGACAATGAATGCCCAAACTTGCAAAACCAGCCTACCAGGACCATGTAATGAGCGTGCTTGCTTCGAAAGATGTATAATAGCGTTTCCATCGGGGGTCATTTCAGGAACATGCATTGGCGGCATTTGTGTTTGCGAACATAAATGTTCCAATTGAAATAAGGTTGTTTAACCTTTAGTACTTCATTTGAGGAAACAAATAAATTATTTATTATGATATTTCAATGTCCACTTGAATGAGAATTACAAGTTACAATTCCTATGACTAATTAAAGATCTTGTTCCGGAAACATTTTACAAATCCCATGTGTGTGTGGTTTTTTTCTAACACGTACACGAGATGCACATGATAGTTTGGATAAGTTGAACTATATACGACAAATAAATTCATTTGAAATCTTGTATAATATAATTTCTAAAATTGAGCTGATTTTGTAATCAAATTAGGCATTTACATCTATTTTTTTACCCTGAATATTTTTCGCTAATCACAAACTTAAGGAAATTACGCAATCTCTCTCCTTTTTCCTACAACCGACTTGGTAAAATTGATTGATTAGAAAGAAATAATTATGTCAATTAAATAGTGTAATTAAAATATTACCCTATAAATGATTGAATTTTAAATGTGTATAGGGTAATATATTCATGATTAGAGGAATGATTTTCTTGAAATTTGATTTAGAGATTGGGAATGGAAACGACCATCAAGATTTGGGTTGGAGGGTTGCGGGAAAACTACTATTTTACCCATGTTTATTGAGTATGTGCATGACACATGTTCAAATTGGCCGGATTACGTCGCAAAAATTGGTGGAAAAGATTCTTATTGTTGCGTGTAAATTTTTTGAGGATTTTTTATACTGTTAAAAACAAACTAGGACTATTGAGGCTAAAGCAAAACAGACGGAAGACGTTTGGGGATTTACTCAAATAATTATTACGTCCACTTCACCTAGCTACGTATTGATGTTTCGTCACAAATATTATATTTCTCTTACTAGAATTTAATAGATGATAATTTCATAAATATGAGGTGCTACAAAAATCTCATCTTACCTCTTCATTTTCTGCATTCCATATACTAGTTAGCAAAGAGTTCTACACACGTAAATGTTTGAATTACTGCTATCTATTGCTTCCGTTAAGCAATGTCTTGGGCGTTGTACCTTGGGAACTCATTGCTTTGTAGGTTTGAAGCAATAAGACGAGTAAATTGAATTTAAGGACAAGTAGTTGACTAGTGCCTCGTTCAAGATTTAATTCGAATTGCAATTTATTGTTTTCTGTTTACTTTTATTTTATAACAGGGAACAACAAAATATTCTTGCAGGATTTAAGGACAAGTAGTTAACTAGTGCCTAGTGAATTTCAAAGAGGACCAGAATAGCTCCAGCGGTGATGTAGGGATCCAATAAAAATCTACTAAAAAAAATGGGAAAAAGACAAATTTGAGTCTTCTCAAGAGAATAGGCATACTGCAAGATATGTTAGGTTATGTAGACTAATGTACTGAGCAAATAGTGCATGTTTTTGGCGATCCAATTTTTTGGATTTTTCTGTTAATAGGTTGTATTTGGGGCTTCCTTTCCCCCCTATAAATAACTTATCTTGATAGCAATTCATACGTTGTCAATTTTTTGACGAACTGAGTAAACAATTTCTTGGTCTTTTTTTATTAATTTCAATCTCGGTTTTCTCCCAATATTACTGTTTATTTCCTAAGAAGAGCTCCAACCAAATCCAATCAATGAATAACATAATTATCTGGAACGTGAGAAGTATTATTAACAAGGATTCTTTCATTCGTGTTAATTTCCTTAGAATGTCTCTTTTCAACCTACCTCTTTGAAACACCTTAAAATGACATGCTATGATCATTCACCCCACATTCTGACTGTTAAGCCTCTTAATATAAGAGCTAGTAGAAGTTTTAGATTCCAAAATGTGTGGACTTTTCTCCAGGATACATGGTTAACTGAGTTATCCCCAGGTTGGTCACTTAGGAAGACAATACTCTTCTTAATTATATGCCTAAATTATGGTTTAAAGTCGCGGTATGGGTTGCCGACTCGTAGGCCATTATTCCAGATATAACTCGACGTCGCGAGCGATGCAAGATTACTTAGGTATAGAGTGTTCAAACAACTATGAAAAAATTTGCAAACATAAACAAAAATATGAGCAATATATGTTAGTAATGCCATATGATATGAGCACACGTTGTACTTTTTTATTTTGAAGCATTTTATTTGAATAGTGTATTTTGCTTTTGGACGTGAAATAAGTTATTTAATAATAAAACTAATTAGATTATAAAATTATTGTTATAATTGTCCCTAATTTTATAAAATGTTATATGCTAGAAATGAAACTAGTACAATATCTGATTGACGGTCATGTTTTACTAATCATGTGTAATTGATACAAGTCAGATCATAAATACATATTTGATAATATTGTATTGGGCCTGATCCGAAAAAAGAGTAATACTACATGGTTTAAAAGTCATAAGTATTTATTCATCAATGTTATTTCGTGTCCTCGGACCTTATGTCTTTATTGTTTTCAGAGTGAATAGAGCTATGTTTTGGCTCAGTCAAACATCACTTTTAACCGAGTGATAATTATGACCGGTGATCGGTTTAGCATTGTATCATGACTTGAGTGTGAGAGACATTGTATGAGATTTGCCCCTCTCTTATCGGAGAGATATATCCATGGGCCCCCGATATGGAAGACTGATAAAATATGCATGGTCGCCCATGCCTTATACTTAATTAGGATATTGTGTGCTAAAAGGATTAAATAGTATATTGAGAAAAAGTAATCGTTCCACCGAATTTTCATTTAATCTGGGTAGTCGCAATGCCTTACTAGAGACTGTTTGTTACTTATGAATACTGACTGTATGTTCTGTATAAGAGAGGAATTCAGTATGTTCTGTTACTAACGTTAAATGAACATACATGGTCACACGTATAAACGAGTTAACGAGCATTATGTCAAGATTCAATGAGCCTAGCAAATGCCTAGATTCATTGTATCTGACATATATTTTCTAGAATTAATAAAAATGTTTGATAAATTAAATTAACTGAAGGTATGAGATTTTCAATTGAAGAGGTTTGGATTGCGTGAGAGTTTACATGTGATAAAACTATCACGGTCAGATATATATATTTTTTAGACAAAAAACTTTACTTTACACATCAACCATTTTTTTTATTTCTGAAACCCAAAAAAAAAACTGAAATCTCCGTGTTCCTCCATCCCCTTTCTTTTCCTTTGAAACCCGAAAGTTAGAGTTAGCACTCGTTGCTCGTGTCATCGCATGGATATTAGTAGAAGACTACTCCGCATAGATCATTTTGGTGGTTGCTATGTCTGATTTAAAAACTTCTTATCTTAAGTTTTTTCCCTTTCTTTTACATTCGGTTCGAATTTCGAGGGGTGGGGGTGGTTATTCGTATGATGTTATTTTTGCCTACGAGCTACAACAATATAATGGTATCATTTATGGAGGTAAACAATAATATTCAACGTAGAAACTACCTATTTAACATAATAAAGCAGTGCGAAATATCGGGAAAAAGATATAAAAGTTATAAAAGTTCAGCTTATATAACATAATATAATTAAAAAGGATAATGTATTACATATACCTAGCTACCAATACCAAGTGCCATATCTAGCAAATCATTATCAATGCACGATCCTCTATAGTTATATATAGTATGAATATATAAATCGGTTATCAATATTATCACGAATAGGCAAAGAGTGATCATGTCATACATCTATTTGTGATGGATACAACTGTAGTGAATATGGCTGGATGGGGCGGGTAGGTTTGTGGTCGATAATAGATTGGATCATCAATTTGCTTATTATAGTAACCAAAATCTCGATAATGACTATTGTCACCAGTACTGTTGGATGACCATGACTATATGCACCATGATGTCCCATATAGCCATCAGAAAAACAACTAGCAGTTCGCTCGAGGCGAGGTGGTGCACCATATGATATAAGTGAAGGGATTCATAGGCAGAAACTTGTTCTAACCATAGGGATCCGCTCATTCCATAGGAATCCAAATTATATGAAAAAGGACTTACGTTTTCGGTTAAAGATTATGTTTTTTTCGGACGCTCAGCTGCAACCACCAAAGTCCTCCCTAGCGGAATTACTCCCTACCGGTATCCACGCGACGAAACGAGCAGCGAGTGCTAGCTCTTCGTTTTTCTGAGTATTTGAATCTAGAGAGAAAATGAGGCAGAAAATCTGATTTTCGGGATTTTAGTTTTGCGCCTCAAGCAAAGTCTAGCATAGGGTTTCGGCCAAAAGTGGTTTATAGGGTGTAACCTACATCCTCAACCTCTTCCGACAGTGGGAGTCTTTAACTCCCACGTCCTATAAACCTCTACTGGTAGTGGGAGTCTTTATCGCATATTAACTCCCACATAATCCCAGCTATAACCAAATACCGAAAATGCCTCTCCTTAATCTCTAATTCGAATAATAACGTTTTATTATTCTCAGAAAATAAATGTCAGATACAATGAACCTAGACACATTCTAGATTCATTGAATCTGGACATGAAGCTCCTTAACTCGTCTATGTGTGTGACCCTGTATGTTCATATCACAATGGCAATGAAAACACACTTAGTAGGACATTGTGACTACCATAAATGTTCATATCTCCAGGTAGACTGTTCCAACAAATAGTATTTAGTAACTACTTTATTAAATATATTTGAGCACGACCATACATTTAAACAATCTTCCCTATCGAGGGGCCCATGGATATCTTTCTCTAATAAGAGATGGATAAATCCCTTACAATGCCTCTCACATTTAAGCCATGGTAGGATACTACATCCGATCATCAGTCGTATTGATTACTCGATTAAAAGTAACGTCCGACGGAGTCAAAACGTAGCTCCATTCATGCTGGAAACCATGGAGACATAAGGTCTAAGGATTCCAAATAGTATTGAGGAAGTAATACTTATGACTAAAGAACCATAAAGTTTTACTTCTCCAACGGATCACGCCCGATACAATATATCTCAATATATTGTATCTATGATATGATTTGTATTCATTACACATGATCAGAAAAACATAATCATCAATCAAACATCATACTAGTTTTATTTCCTTGTAAAGAACATTACATAAAATTAGGGACAATTAGAATAGTAATTGCATAAGCTAATGAGTTTTACTATCAAATCACGCATTTGATGTTCAAAAGCAAAATTAACTATTCAAGTGACATGCTCAAAAATATATAAAACGTACAACATATGCTAATGGCCCTAGGGCACTACTAACAATCTCCCACTTGCCCTAGGTCTAATCATACATGATCCTAAATCCTATTGACCAAGTATAACTCTCATGTTTAAATTGCGGGAGTGGCTTGGCCAATGGATCTGCAATGTTGTCGTTTGTCAAATTCTAACGTCTCCTCTGTCAATGATCTCTCTAATCAGATGGAAACGATTGAGAATGTGTTTGGATCGTTGGTGAGATCTAGGTTTCTTATCTTGTTAGATAGAGCCAGTACTAACACAATAAAGGTCCACTGGGTTCACAATGCTAGGGATGACACCTAATCCATCAACAAGTTTCCTGATCCAAACAGCTTCTTTAGTTGCTTCAGAAGCAGCCAGATACTTAGCTTTTGTTGTAGAGTAGACCACGTTTTCTTGCTTTGAGCTTTTCCAGCTCACAGTACCTCCATTCAAATAAAACAAAAAACCAGATTGCGATCTAAAGTCATCTACGTCGGTCTGGAACCTTGCGTCTGTGTATCCATTTACAACCAGACTTCCTTCCTGACCTCCGTAAACCAAGAACATATCTTTAATCCTTCTCAAGTACTTAAGAATGCTCTTAACTGCAGTCCAATGTGACTCTCCAGGGTCAAATTGATATTTGCTAGTCATACTTAACGCGAATGAGACATCCGAGCGAGTGCATATCATGGCATACATAATAGATCCAATGCCTGAAGCATATGAGATCTTACTCATGCGCTTGGTCTTCCTTTGTGGAAGGTCCTTGAGTTCTGCTGAGTTTAATACCATGTGACATGGCAAGAATCCCTTTTTGGAATCTTGCAGACTGAACCATTTCAATACCTTGTCAATGTATCCACTCTGGCTTAGGCCAATTATTTTGTTAGATCTATCTCTATAGATTCTTGTACCCAAAATGTATGTGGCCTCTCCTAAGTCTTTCATGGAAAAGCACTTCCCCAACCAAGCTTTTACGCTTTGTAATGTGGGGATGTCATTTCCAATCAATAAGATGTCATCTACATAAAGCACAATGAGCACTACTGCATTATTAGTTACTTTCTTATAAACACAAGGCTCGTCTTCGTTTTTTATGAAACCAAATTCTTTAATTGCTTCATCAAAGCGACGATTCCAGCTTCGAGATGCTTGCTTCAATCCATATATGGACATGTAAGCTTACACACTTTACTAGGATGTGATGGATCAACAAACCCCTCGGGTTGTGTCATATACACATCCTCGAGAAAGTTTCCATTAAGAAACGCAGTCTTAACGTCCATTTACTATATCTCATATTCCTAATATGCGGCTATGACAAGTAAAATCCTAATAGAATTTATCATAACGGCAGGAGAAAAGGTTTCATCATAGTCAATACCATGAATTTGTCTATAACCTTTAGCTACTAGTCGAGATTTAAAAGTGTGTACATTACCATCCACGTCGATTTTTTTTTGAAAAACACCATTTGTTATCAATGACCTTACACCCTTCGGGTGGGTCAACCAAAGCCCACACTTGGTTTTCGTACATAGATTGCATCTTAGACTTCATAGCTTCTAGCTACTTATCTGACTCAGAACTATGAATTTCCTCTTTGTAGGTAGTGGGTTCATCTTGATCAATCAGTTCAATGTGATGATCATCAGTCACGAGAAATCCATATCTCTCAGGCTGTTGATGTACCCGACTTGACCTCCTTGGATCTTGTGTCAAAGATTGAGGCTTAGTATCAACACGTGAGCTTGTTTGAAGTTCCAAAGTTGGTTCAGATATTGTTTGGGGATCTTGAATTTCCTCAAGATGGATCTTACTCCTACTATCCTCTTGGGAAATAAATTCCCTTTCAAGGAATAAACCATTTCGACCAACAAACACTTTGTTCTCTGATGGAAGATAGAAATAATATCATTTAGTTTCTTTAAGATATCCCACAAACAAACTTGTCAGATTTAGGGGCGATTTTATCATATAATAAGCGTTTTACATACGCCTCGCATCCTCAAATTTTGAGAAATGACAAAGTAGGTCGTTTCCATGTCCATATCTCATATGGAGTTTTCTGAACCGCTTTAGAAGGAACTTTATTCAATATGAATGCAGCAGTTTCTAAGGCGTAGCCCCAAAACAAAATTGGAAGACTGGTTTGACTCATCATAGATCGAACCATATCTAATATGGTGTGATTCCTTTGTTCTAATACACCATTCCATTGTGGTGTGCCAGGAGGAGTTAATTGTGAAACAATTTCACAACCCCTAAGATGTTCGTCAAACTCTTGGTTAATGTATTCGCCCCCTCGATCTGATCGAAGTATCTTAATACTTGTTACCAAGTTGATTTTGTACTTCATTTTGATATTCTTTGAATCTTCTAAAAGATTATGATTTATGTTTCATTAGATAGAGTAGCCATTTCTATTGAAATCATTTGTGAATTTGATGAAGTACTGAAAACCTCCTCTAGCACTTGTGTTTATTGGTCCACATACATCTGTATGTATGAGGCCCAACAAATCAGAAGCTCTCTCACTTTGTCCAGTAAAGAGAGCTTTAGTCATTTTGCCTAACAAGCAAGAATCACATGTCTCATAAGTCTCTAAGTCAAATGATGTCAAAATTCCATCTTGATGGAGTTTTGATATGCGTTTCTCATTGATGTGGCCCAAACGACAATGCCAAAAATAGGTTTGGTTTAAATCATTTGATTTAAACCTCTTTGTATTAATGTTATAGATGAGTCTTTTAATGGATTCATCGAGGTTAAGAATATAAAGCCCATTCATCAAAGGCATCTCCATAGAAGATACGATCTTTATGAAGGGTGCAAATTTTATTCATAATATTTATTTCAAAACCTTCAATATCCAAACGAGAAATTGAAATAATATTCCTACTCAAAGTTGGAACACAAAGACAATTATTCAGTTCAATAACAAGGCCATTTGGCAAAACTAAATTAAATGTCCATGTAGCTACAACAACAACTCTTGCTCCGTTCGCTACTCTCAAGTCCACTTCTCTTTTAGCCAGTGATCTACTCATTTTGAATCCCTGCTCATTTGCACAAATGTGAGATCCACAACTTGTATCTATTACCCATGAAGTAGGAGCAAACATGTTAATTTAAATAACATAAATACCTGGACAGACAGTCAAACTGTCTTTCCCTTTTTTCTTCTCTTCCAAGTAGAGCTTGCAGTTTCTTTTCCATGACCTGGTTCATTGCAATGGAAGCAAACCCTTCCTTTAGTGCCTTGGGCTTGGGCTTGGGCTTGTTATTTCCCTTGCCCTTCTTGGCCATGGGCTTTCCATTTCCTTTGTTCTTAAAATTTCTTTTTTGAACCATTAAGACTTCAGGGGTCTTCTTAATGTTCAGTTCAACCTGCTTGAGCATCCCGTGTATCTCATGTATGGACTTCTCCATGGCATGGCTGTTGAAGTTCAAGATAAATTGGTCATACTCCGGTGGGAGTGAGCCCAATATCATATCTGTGGCCATGTCATGACCTACGGGAGCCCTAAGTTTCTCAAGTTGGTCAAGATAGCCCTTCATCTTAAGAACATGTGCACTTACAGAGGTGTTAGGGGCCATCTTGCAACTATTCAATGCCTTAGTGGTGAGGAATCTTTCTTGACGGGTTTACTTTTGGAACATTTCCTTGAGTTGGCCCATTATCTGGGAAGCCTCATCCCCTTCAAACTGTTTTTGAAGGTCAGTGCTCATTGTGACTAACATGAGACAAGTCACATCGTTATAATCATCACAATGCTTCTTCCAAGCATCTTTCTCAGCTCTATGGACGTTGTTTGCAGGCTGTTCAGGAATATCCGTATCAAGAACGTATAGCTTTCTTTCCTGCTTAAGGACAATCCTTAAGTTGTGGGCCCAATCAAGGAAACTGGACCCACTCAATTTTTCTTTTTCAAGAACGGATCGCAATGAATTGTGTGAAGTATTGGTTGTCATTATCTACATTAATATTATTCGCAAAAGTCATTAATTAGTTTTTTAACAAAAACTTCCCACAATTTCAACACTTGATAATTAGTGGAGAAAACCATTTTACGATAGTTATAAGTAAGCTTTGTCTTATCACCCATAATTAAAGTAAAATCAACTAATGGGAATGACATCTATATGTCCCGGCTATTTCCCATGTTATGCCCCAGGCTCAAAACTATTTTGATAGCCTAGTTAAGTTGAACCATGTCTAAGCTTATGGAAATCACTATTTCCCATCTCCTTTTGCTTAGATAACCACTTATCTGTTGCTTTGGCAAACAGACAAAATGATGATCCAAGCTTAAGAAGTGCTTAGGATATGGTAGGCATTTTTAAGACTTAATTAAAAACATTTAGTTTGAATAAGTTGTTAAACCCCATAAGACAAGAATATAAGCATCTCATGCAATATATAAAACATAAAAGTAAACGTGAGATAGCATGGCCTAATCCTATGATGACTTCCACGAGCCTTGTGGGAGTCAAGGGTCAATCTAAGTCAATACCCATCTCATGGATGGTGTCTTCAATCCATCGTCCTCCAATCTTGTTACATAAATGCATGGGCATACCCAGCCTTCAATGTAAAGCAATAAAACTAATCTAAGAAAGCAATTACAATTTTACAACATAGAAAAATGACTCGCATGTCGTATTATAAAATTACAGCCCAATAAATGTAAAGCAATAGGGGGTATAGTAGGCCATGCTATTCACCATGCTAAAACTCACATAAAGCATAATGATATTAAGTAACGATTACAGATACATAGTCTTAGGCGTTGCCATTACGCAAAGCAGTCGGCGGTTCCGCTAATCACTTAAGGGATTCATAGGCAGAAACTCGTTCTAAACACCCATGAATCCTCTCATACCATAGGAATCCAAATTATACGAAAAATGCTTACGTTTTAGGTTAAAGATTCTGTTTTTTCCGGATGCTTAGCTGCAACCACCAAAGTCCTCTCTTGCGGAATTACTCCCTACCGGTATCCACGCGACGAAATGAGCAGCGAGTGCTAGCCCTTCGTTTTTTTGAGTTTTGGAATCTAGAGAGAAAAGGAGGCAGAAAATCTGATTTTCGGGATTTTAGTTTTGCGGCTCAAGCAAAGTCTAACCTAGGGTTTCAACCAAAAGAGGTTTATATAGGGTGTAAGAGTTTGTTCCCAGAACCAACTCATACGTCCTCAACCTCTTCCGACAGTGGGAGTCTTTAACTCCCACGTCCCATAAACCTCTGCTGGTAGTGGGAGTCTATATCGCATAATAACTCCCACGTAATCCCAGCTATAACCAAATACCGAAAATACCCCTCCTTGATCTCTAATTCGAATAATAACGTTTTAATATTCTCAAAAAATAAATGTAAGATACAATGAACCTAGACACATTCTAGATTCATTAAATCTGGACATTAAGCTCGTTAACTCGTCTATGTGTGTGACCTTGTAGGTTCATATCACAATGGCAATGAAAACACACTTACTAATAGTATGTGTTCATAAATCACAAGCGGTCCCTAGCAGGACATTGTGACTACCCAGAGTGAATGAATATGCGGTTGATAGGATACTACATCCGATCATCAGTCATATTGATTACTCGATTAAAAGTAACGTTCGACTGAGTCAAAACGTAACTCCATTCATGCTGGAAACCATGGAGACAGAAGGTCTAAGGATTCCAAATAGTATTGAGGAAGTAATACTTATGACTAAAGAACCATGAAGTATTACTTCTCTAACGGATCACGTTCGATACAATATATTGTATCTATGATATGATTTGTATTCATTACATATGATCAGAAAAACATAATCATCAATCAAACATCATACTAGTTTTATTTCATTGTAAAAAACATTACATAAAACTAGGGACAATTAGAATAGTAATTGCATAAACTAATAAGTTTTACTATCAAATCACGCATTTGATTTTCAAAAGCAAAATTAACTATTCAAATGACACGCTCAAAAAGATATAAAACGTACAACATATTCTAATGGTCGTAGAGCACTACTAACAATAAGTCCATACCCATACCCAATATCTTGATTCCTAAAGTTCATAATCCGGAATCTATTTCACATGACAAATGAACTTTTGCAACTTCTGAAATAAAATCATCAGAAACACATCGGTAGAGGCTTGAAGTTGTTCTCCTCACAATTATTTCTCCCAACACATCAGCCTCTATACATGGTTGGAGCTTCATTGACAATATTTTGGTAACTAATGAATTAGTTCATTCATTAGACAAGAAATTCATATGAGGAAATGTTCTTTTTAAGATTAGCATTACAAAGCTATTAATAAGCTGTCATAAGATGTGTAGTTTGATGTTTTGAAGAAATTTGCTTTAAAAATTTTAATTTAAGTCTCTCCAACATCGATCCGAGATTGATTACCAGCGTCAATCTGTAACATTAATCTTTAATACTTCAATTTATCTTTAAAGCTGCACCAATAAAATCTGGTGAAGGTATCTCGATTAATTAGTGAGGGATAATAATAAATTCGACAAGAAGAGATAGGAAGGAGGCGACTAAGGGTGGTGACAGGACTGATCTAGTTTTGAGGGTTATGTAATTTGGCATCTAGGTCTTAATATTCAATTCCCTTCATGTCACAACTCAATAATCATAAAATGGCTTGGTGCGGGAGGGAGAACTTCCATTTGTTTTTTGTTATTTTGTTGCCAAGAGAGCAACTTTTTTAGAAATCACTCCTTTCGAGATTAAGAGGCGTCTGCTTCGATTCTTACTAAACGCATGCACATCATGTTCCCCCTCCTTTAAGGCTTTACCCCACAAAAAATAGAAAATAGAAAAATGAGTGAGAGTATTTCTTTGTTACCTTATATACTATGGATAATTTTGATATTAATCAGATTCATTGGAACTTGTGGTGTAGAACTGGCCACGTCAATACAGAATGAGGAGAAATGCAACTTTGTAATGATGTGTTGAGTTGTGTATCAAAAGATGCGTATGAACCTGGTCCATATAAGAATTTTACATATATTATACCTTGTTGTTTTTTTCCAAATAAATAATATTTGAATTATTCAATAAATTAAAGTTTGTCATCAATTCAAATATGTAATTGTATAATGTTATTTCTTTTTTGAGGGGGTGTAATCTTATTTTAAAAAAGGAAAATGCAATTGAGACATGGTTATAATTTTTATTTCATTTAAAAGACACGAGTTTGAAACGTATCGTAATATTATACATTGCTAGCTTTTTCCAATTAACATATATTTGAATTAGTAGAATAAATGAAAGTTTTTAATCAATTCAAATTTGTAATGGTATAATATTATATAAAAAAAAAAAAAAAGGAGAATGCAATTGACACATTGCAATAATATACGTATCTCAAATATTTTTTGAATGGGGCCAATTATAAATGTGGTAATGACTATAAATAAGAGGCCTTCATTGAATATACATGTGTCTGAAAAGTATTGTGATCAATAATGGGGAAGTTGTTGATAACATTTCTATTTGTTTTTGCTACTATTTCAATTTTCTCAGGTACCTTTTGTTTTCCTAGTTTTTCCTAAGATATTGAAAGAAAATAAAAATTATTATTTTTTAAACTAAAAGCCATCATTTGCAACTCAATTCTTAGACGTGGTATGTTTTTTTTTAAATAATTACTCATTTTCATTTTAGATATATGTCCAAAATATTTATTCTAATCATGGTTATCGTTCCACGACATTGTTTAAACTAAAACATCAAATATTACATCAAGGAAATGAATTTTATTCACTGTTACCACATGTAAATATGTGTTTGATTCTCGATCATTAATAAGGATTTCATAACTAATAATTTGTCAATTATGACGCATAAGTTTGCCAAATTAACTTCAAATCAAGTGGTTTACTTAAAATATTTTGGATAACCAATGAAGATGACTTGTTTTAGATTGATTTTAAAACCTTATCCAAAATGTCAATTTAATGGCGAATGTTACTATAGAAATTCGTTCCTCCAACCTATGATTGAGAGATTACCCCGACTTTCTATCATTTACTTTACTCTAAAACAATTAATGTAAAAAACTTGAATTTGGTCAAGTATTATTTTAAAGTTTTTATTGTTTGTATGTAAATGTTTAATTTTGTACTAATAATAGGATATTTTTGTTATACAGTTGAGACAATGAATGCCCAAACTTGCAAAACCAGCCTACCAGGACCATGTAATGAGCGTGCTTGCTTCGAAAGATGTATAATAGCGTTTCCATCGGGGGTCATTTCAGGAACATGCATTGGCGGCATTTGTGTTTGCGAACATAAATGTTCCAATTGAAATAAGGTTGTTTAAACCTTTAGTACTTCGTTTGAGGAAACAAATAAATTATTTATTATGATATTTCAATGTCCACTTGAATAAGAATTACAAGTTACAATTCCTATGACTAATTAAAGATCTTGTTCCAGAAACATTGTACAAATCCCATGTGTGTGTGGTTTTTTCTAACACGTACACGAGATGCACATAATAGTTTGGATAAGTTGAACTATATACGACTAATAAACTCATTTGAAATCTTGTATAATATAATTTCTAAAATTGAGCTGATTTTGTGAACAAATTAGGAATTTACATCTATTTATTTACCCTGAATATTTTTCGCTAATCACAAACTTAAGGAAATTACGCAATATCTCTCCTTTTTCCTACAACCGACTTGGTATAATTGATTGATTAGAAAGAAATAATTATGGCAATTAAATAGTGTAATTAAAATATATATATATGTATATATATATATATATATATATATATATATTTTAAAAGTTTTTATATTTTTTTCCATTATCATTTTCCCTAGCGCTGTCTTCTTCCATCGCCCAAACAAAAAAAAAATAAAAAAAAATTCGCCAAATAGGGCAGCAAATCATGAACATAAATTCCATGTGGATCTAGGGCAATTAGTAACTCATGTTCAAATTTTGTTTTCCACGACAACAATTATGAAAAAGATTTTAACACGTGTAAAGATAGATAATAAGGCTTTTTGAATTTTAAATGTTTAGGCTCCTGAAATTGGGTTTCTTTAATATGACTTTATGAATTGGTTTATTCATGATTAGAGGAATGATTTTCTTGAAATTTGATTTAGAGATTGGGAATGGAAACGACCATCAAGATTTGGGTTGGAGGGTTGCGGGAAAACTACTATTTTACCCATGTTTATTGAGTATGTGCATGACACACGTTCAAATTGGCCGGATTACGTCGCAAAAATTGGTGGAAAAGATTGTTATTGTTGCGTGTAAATTTTTTGAGGAATTTTTTATACCGTTAAAAACAAACTAGGACTATCGAGGCTAAAGCAAAACAGACGGACAACGTTTGGGGATTTTCTCAAATAATTATTACGTTCACTTCACCTAGCTACATATTGATGTTTCGTCACAAATATTATATTTCTCTTACTAGATTTTAATAGATGATAATTTCATAAATATGAGGTGCTATGATTATTCACCCATTATTCTGACTGTTAAGCCTCTTAATATAAGACCTAGTAGAAGTTTTAGATTTAAAAATATGTGGACTTTTCGCAAGGATAGATGGACATGGTTAACCGGGTTATCCCTAGGTTGGTCGCTAATGAAGACAATACTCTTCTTGATTTTATCCCTAAATTATGGTTCAAAGTTTGCCGATTTGAAGGCCATCATTCCAAATACAACTCGACGATTCGGTCATTAGATTATAATATTACTTTATAATTGTCCATAATTTTATGAAATGTTATATTCTAGAAATAAAACTAGTACAATATCTGATTGATTGTCATGTTTTATTGATAATGTGTAATGGATGCAAGTCAAATTATAATACATATTGGATAATATTGTATTGGGCGTCATCCGGAAAAAAAAAGATTAATACTGCATGGTTCAAAAGTCATAGGTAGTTCTTCCTTAATACTATTTTGTGTCCTCGGACCTTATGACTTTATTGTTTTCAGCACGAAGAGAGCTATGTTTTGGCTCAGTCAAACATCACTTTTATTCGAGTGATAAGTATGACCGGAGATCAGATTAACATTCTATCATGACTTGAATGCGAGAGACACTGTAATGGATTTATCCTTCTCTTATTGGAGAGATATATCCATGGGCTCTTCGATAAAAAAATACTTATTAAATATGAATGGTCGTGCTCAAATATATTTAATAATAGGTTATTAAATAATGTATGTTAGAACAGTCTACCTAGAGATCGAGTAAACATGTAATTAATCTTTATAAGGATGACAACGTCCATGTCATATACTTAAGTAGGATACCATGTGACAAACGGATTAAACAATATATTTAGAATAAGTAATCGGTCCACCAAATTTTCATTTAATATGGGTAGTCACAATGCCATACTAGAGACTGTTTATGAATACTGATTATATGTTCTATATAAGAGAAGGATTCAGTATGTTATGTTACCAACGTTAAATGAACATACACGGTCGCATGCATAGATGAGTTAACGAGCATTATGTCAAGATTCAATGAATCTAAAAAATGTCTAGATTAATTGTATCTAACATATAATTTATGGAATTAATAAAAATGTTGTTTTAATTTTATTTGATAAATTAAAATAACAAATTAAAACAACTGAAGGAGTGAGATTTTCGATTGAAGAGTTTAGTATTGTGTGAGAGTTTATATGTGATAAAACTATCACTGTCTGATATATATTTTTTAGACGAAAAACACTACTTTACACATCAGCCTTTTTTTTTGTTTCTGAAACCCAAAAACAAAACAGAAATCTCTGTTTTCCGACATCCTTTCTCATTGCCTTTGATCCCGAAAGTTAGAGTTATCACTCGATGCTCGTGTCGTCACATGGATACCAGTAGAACACAACTCCGCAAAGATCATTTTGGTGGTTGCTATGTCTGATTTAAAAACTTATGATCTTAAGTATTTTTTTCCGTTCCTTTTACATTCGTTTCTTATGGTAGGAACGAATCTTCAGGGTTATTCGTAGGCTTTTGTTTTTTCCTACGAGCTATAACAATATAATGTATCATTTATGGAGGTAAACAATCATATTTAACATAGAAACTACCTATTTAACATAATAAAGCAGTGCGATTACCGGGAAAAAATTATAAAAATTCAACTTATATAACATAATATAATTAAAAAGGATAATGTATTGCATATATCTAGCTATCAATACCAAGTGGAATATCTAGTAGGTTCAAAATCATTATCACTGCAAGATCCTATGTAATTATAGTAGGAATATAGAAATCGGTTATCAATATCACCACGAATAGGCAAAGAGTGATCATGTCATGCATCTATCTGGGATGGATACATCAGTGGTGAATATGGACTGGGGTGGGTAGGTTTGTGGTTGATAATAGATTGGATCATCAATTTGCTGATTATAGTAACCAAAACCTCGATAATAACTATTGTCACCAGCAATGCTGGATGACCATAACTATATGCACCATGATGTTCCATATAGTCATCATTAAAACAACTTGCAGTTCGCTTGAGGCGAGGTGGTGAAACATATGATATAAGTCCATACCCATAAGTATTCGAACTTTCTGTTGAACTATAACTAAGAAATGTTTACCCTAATTCTAAATTTTGCAAATGTTGGTCGACACTGTTGTACCTTCAATCAGGTGTAGGCTTTTTTTATTTCTCTATTATTGATTATTGTAAAAATAGCATATTGTGTTCATATTTGTCTTTTTTTTTTTCATCATAGCAATATTGTCTTCTTTCATCCCAAAAAAATCTCATTTTTAGTTGTGTTCAATTATTAGTACTGAGTCGAGTTATCTTGTTTTGACTCACCGAGTTTTGTGAATTCAGTCTGAGTCGTGCCGAGTTGGAAACAATTTGGTAATTGTTTTTGGAACAGTTGAGACAGTGTGTTACTTTTGTATCAGAGAGTTATGATCTGTATGACTCGACCGAGTCAACTCAGACTCAGCCAAGACTTTGAATTATGGCCTACAAAGGAGGAGATCAAGGATGTGGTCTTTGATCTTGATAAGTCAAGTTCCTCTGGTATTGAAGATTATTAGGGAAATATTTTTCGGCGTTATTGGAAAATTATTGTAGAGATGTGTGCCAATTTTTCAAAGACTTCTAAGTTGGTATCCCAATACCATTGAGTTTGACATCCACAACCATTATCTTGATTCCTAAAGTTCATAATCCAGAATCTTTTTCACATGACCAATGAACTTTTGCAACTTCTCAAATGAAATCATTAGCAAACCCATTGGTCGGGGCTTGCAGCTATTCTCCTCAGAATTATTTATCCCAACACATTAGCCTATATACATGCTTGGAGCATCATTTACAATATTTTGTTAACTAATGAATTAGTTCATTCATTGGACAAGAAATTCATAGGAGGAAATATTCTTTTTAAGATTAGCATTACAAAGCTTTTAATAAGCTTTGATGGGATGTGTAGTTTGAAGTTTTGAAGAAATATGCTTTAAAAGTTTAATATAAGTCTATCCAACATCGGAACATCGATCCGAGGTTGATTACCAACGTCAATCTCCAACATGAACACAACATCACCTTGGTGGAAGAAGGACGCCTTTTAAGCTTAGACCATATAGATATCCACATTTCAAAAAAACTGAGATACAAAGGTTAGTAAAGGAAATGTTGGATGAAGGCATTATACAACCAAGCAATAGCCAGTTTGCCTCTCATGTACTGTTGATTAAAAAGAATGATGAGAGTTGGAGATTTTGTGTGGATTATAGACAAATAAACTCTATCACTGTGGCCAATGAGGCATTGGTCTAGTGGCCAAGGCTGAGGCCTCATGACGTAGAGGTCATGAGTTCAAATCCCCTCCCCGCTTCTTGAATCCCCATATTTCTTGTAATAGATAGGTCCCACCCACCCCCCCACCCCCCAATAAATAAAATTAAAAAAAAAACACTATCACTGTGAAGGATAAGTTTCCTATACCAATCATAGATGAATTATTAGATGTGATGGCTCAATCGTATATTTCTCTAAATTTTACGGTCAACTAAGTAATCCTAAAAGGGGAAAACAAGAAATGTATCATGCTTGATTATATTATGTCATTTTAATTATAAAGAAAGATTTTGTTTGTCATTTTGTATCTGCAATGTTTGTTATCACTAGTAAAGTGTTTGAATGAAATAATACTAACATAACGCAAAGGGATTTCATTTCTAAACATATCATTAACATTCACTTCCATAAAGCCACAAAGTCGACTGCATAGATACAAGCACAAAAACAACCTTTAGAAGCTGGATAAAATACCATTCAATGTTTAAGAATGGAAAAAAAAATCCATTTATATGCTATTAACCACCGTATTTGGTGATACATATACAAAAACCACACATTCCTTCTTAAACTTCATTTTGATCTCTTTTCCTTACACCACATGATGCCCTGTTATGTCCAACAGTTTGGCAGTAACTACACTTGAATGGTGCACACCTTTTCTTCCCCTCCTGCAATTCAAAAGAAATAAAATTAAATAACTTCAGATTATTTGTAACAAATTAAGATTGAAACAAAAAGTACCCGTGTCGGAGAACCAATGTCTTCATCTTGAGTTCTGTTTTCTTCATCTTGAGTTATGTTTGCTTCATTTAGTTCAAAAAACAAATTTTCCTGTTCATCAGCTGATCTCATCAAATTCTGGGAACATTTAATCTTCTTCTACATTGGTAGTGACTTTCTCTGGACAGGACCTTTTGTTATGTCCCAGATTCTTACATGTGCCACATCTGTTCATATTACTTGGCATGCTTCTAGAGCCTTCACCATTTGTACCTTCTTTAGGCAATGGACACTTTCTGATATTGTGGCCTTGTTTCTTACATCTACTACACTTGCCAACCCACAAACATTTTTCTGATAGCTTCACTCTTCCATCTACAACCTTAGTTGGCAGCACCTTAGCTTTCTTTGTTCCCTTTTCTCCTTCTTCTAATCTTCTTTTTAGTTGTGGTCTGCCACATTGTCTCATCTTCTTTGGAGGCAATACTGGAACCCTTGTAGACCTTGGCCAATTATTAGGACCATTTGCAGGTCCAATGATTGGTTCATATGCCTTCTTGTAATCATCAACTGTGTAGCAACTGTCAACAAATTCTATGAGCTTGCTACCCTATTTTAAAAGTGCTACTACTGTTGTTTGGGCACGAGGAATGTTAGATAATTCCCATGCCCTACAGCTGCAGGTTCTCATACCAGTATCGACAACAAACTGATCATTGGTTGGACCATGTCTCGCCTATTTGTAAAACAAAACAAGAAACAAAACAAGCTAATTTAGCAACCTTTTTGGAAAAAAAACAATTTGAAATTGAATCAGTTTATTACCTCAAACTCATTACCACCAGCATAAGAAGCAAAACTATGCCTAGAATCAAGTTTCTTCTTCTCAAGTATTTTCATGATTCTTTGACATATTTGACCTTTGTATTTAGCTGCCCAATCTCTCCTTGATTGCATAGTAAGCATTAAGTAAACTCTGATGCTTTCAAGCATTGCTAGAATAGGTTTTGCCCTTGCACTCAACAAATGCCTATTGTAGGTCTCACAATGGTTATTCAACAGGTGGTCACATTTAAATCCTATCCTAAAGTGAGATCTGCTCCAATGGACTGGGTAAGTATGTTTCACAAACCAGTCATAAGCAACCTCATCCAATTCATTTAACTTGTTATACTCATGTTCAAACTGTCTATCATAGGTTGCCTTTTCACAATTCCATACCTGTTCTTTGAGAGCAATACCTGGATGAAACCTTTTAAAGTTGCAATGGATGTGTCTGAAGTATTGCCTATGTTCAGTACCAGACAATTCATCAGCTACAACAATTCCCAACCCCTGCATTCCAAAAGAAAAATATACTTAGTTCAATTCTTAAAAATAACATGTAAATTAATCTAAATTGTTAACAACCTTTTGTCTATCCGAGATAATACACCAGTCTTCAGTCTCCTCATTCTAAGATCATCTTTGATACCTTGAATAAACCACTTCCAGCTTGCTGTAGTTTCTGTGTCTTCAACTGCTTAGGCCAAGGGGTAAACTCCATTGTTTGCATCAATTCCAACTGTTGGTAACAGTTTCCCTGGATGTGGCCCCTTTAAAAAAGTTTCATCAAGTCCAATGACTTTCCTACAACCAGCTTTGAATCCCTCATTGACAGCCCCCAAGCATACATACAACCAATAAAACATATCGTTGCCAGTTTCAGGGTCTACTGCTTTTTCCATGTAACATGTAGTGCTAGGATTACTCCTTTTTAGTTCTTCCAAGTAATCCCACAGAAGTCTATAATGGTCCTTGTAGCTACCCTCAATCAATTCCTTTGCAACCTGTTTAATTTTGCAGACCTTGTTAATGGAGACCTTCACATTAAGTTCAGTTTCAACTTTCTTCTGAAATTCTGTAGCTACTACCCCAGCCTGACTCCTGAATTCAGCCAAGTACCTTTTTGCAATATACTTTGAAGTAGCTAGTTTATGGTCCGTAGTTGTTGCACATGTATGTGTTGGTCCTAGCAGCCTTATTTGGAAAGTAGAACTACCATCTGCTATCTTGTTACAATGTAATCTCCAATAACAATTAGCACCCAAACAATCAACATAGACTCTAATACCATCATTTTTTGGAATCTTAAGATCTAGACTATCATTGATGCCATAATTAACTAATGCTAACTGAAAGACCTTCTTGGAGTTAAACAACATACCCATTTCAAACTTGGGATTCAACATGTCTTTGTCATCCTTAAATGTAGGGTAGTCATCAGGATTCCGTTTTTCCTTAGGGAGCTCAGGCTCTTCCTCAACTGCATATGCACCTCTATCAACATTGGGTTTCATTTTTCTTCTTCTTAGAGATAATTCTTGGAGCTTTCAAAGGCTCCTCATCACTTGACTCCTCATCCTCCTTCAATTCACCTTCTGATTGTTCATTTTCAGATACTACACCCACTCTTACACCCTCATACTCATACCAGTCTTCTGAAACATTCATCTCTTCCAAAAATAGCTGTCTGTTCAAACTCTTAGCTTTGAGCTTGGCTGCACTAGTAGTCTGATTATATTGTCTCTTAACTTCAGACTCAACATCCTTGTCAAAGTCTTCCAAACCATCATCCACAAACTGCTGGAAAAGTTCATCATCATCCACTTCTTCATAGTAATTGTCAACAATGCTAGATGCATCATAGTCGTCATCTTCATTATCTAAAAATCCATATTCAAGCTCTTCAGAAACAGAATATTAAGCCTTTTTTTTGGCAACACTTTTTTTGATTTTGCATTTACTGCTACCAGGTGATGCAAAACTGTTGCAGAACTGAGTTGGGGTGCTGAATGTGTCGACATCTTGTTCAAAAGTGTTCTCATTAACAGGGGATTTTGGTTCATGAATTGGGCTTTCTAAAACAACATCCGCAGGCATTTCCGGTCCTTCATTTGGACCATCCCCTGGAACATCATCAGCAGTATCAAAAGCTTGGGCAGTGAAATCAATGATGTCTTCTTCATCATAGCTTGGTGCAACCTCTTCATGTTGAACCCAACCAAGCAATTCAACAGGCTGAAGTGACCCATCTTCAATATATTTGATGAAAGCAAATTCATTGGTGCCTTCAACATGCTTGTAAAAGACTTCAATAAACCTAGTAGACACAGCAAAGGTTTCCATCACAATCACATATTCATCTGTTATCGTTAACTTCCATCCTCCATGACCATACAAATATGAAATTCTCTAATAAAATCCTATATAGTTTCTATACTCCAAAAGGTAAGCCATCTTATCCAAGACAACCTTTGATATTGTCTCCTTCAGACAGTGCTCAAAATTTGTCACATTACCACCTAAGTATTGATTCAACCCATCAACTTCAAGAATTGTTCCACCATGGTTTACTTTAATAGTAAACTTTCCATCACCTTCTTCTACAAAAACAGAGCATTAAATATTAAAATAATGACCACAAGCCACAAAACCCTAGAATAATACCAAAACTACTGCTGAAAAAAATAGGGGACTATCGACAATTTCATAAATAAGACATTAACTAATACCAGAGCAGCGGACCACAGTACACTTAAACAACATTCCATTAAAAAACAAACATTTGACAAAAAAGGTAAGGGACCACCAACAAAAAAAATATTAGATAGCTTCCAAACTTTACAAAAGTACAACAGCAAACCCAAAAAATAAAAGCTTTTTAGATATACCAGAAAAAATATACATTCAAACCCAAAGCAAATAAACATGTATACCAAATAAAGAATCTTCTTAAACTAATTAAAATTTCAAAATAGAAGAATAAATTCTGAATATTAACTCAACTCACCATATTCAGCTGGTTTGGCTCCCGGTTTCCTAATGTACATATCAAGACTCATCGCCAAGTTGTTTTTCCTAAAGATTGTTAGGACGGATTCTAAGATTGGGACAGTTTGATTTAGGTGATTTTACTGTTTGTACGAAGAGGCGCTTTGAAAGGTAAAAACCTTAATATTTTTGGTAAAAAATCACAAATTTTGGAGAAGAGAAGGGTTAGAATTGTTTTAACTGATGCCCTTTAATGGGTAAGACGAAAATACCCATCTGTTAAAGTGGCACGTGTTGTGCACGAGGCAGAGATAATGGGGAGAAGATAGAAAATTAGATGGTTGGACCTTATTGGCGGAACGTAAATTCGAAAAAGGACGTTAAAATTAGGAAAAAAATGAAATGGATACTAACCTTAAACTCGAAATACGAAAAGGACCAAATAGGAGATTTTGCCTAGTATAATGTGATAAAATCTTAAATTTGTTCCTGCTGACTATTTTACCTCTCAACACCGTCATATAATCGCTGGATTCTGCCCATTTTGGGTAGATTTCACATACGTAAATAGTACGTGAGTAAGATCATATTTTAAAAATACTTTTTGTGCAAAATTGAAACTTCGTAAATAGTTGGGGGGGGATGATATTTCCTCTAAAATTAATTAGAAGAATAAAATTGATATGTTTTATAATATAAGGTTTATCATTAAGGAAATAAAGGTACTTGCAAATCGATTAATGATTGAATTCACAAAACCATTCTTACCTTATGTCAGGGCTTCCACCTCGCACCAAATAAAATTCTTCCAAGGTTCTTTCTCCTAATGAATGGATCAAGCTTAACACCGATGGAGCAAGAAATCAAGAGATCACAGTCATAGGTGTTTGTTTAGGAATTCTACTAAATAGTTCATATTTGCTTTCAATCCAAATGCGGGGATCATAACTCATAATTGGGTTTAATTATTTGCATTTTACACTGTCATGTTTCTTGCTAAGCATAGAAACTTCTTTAACGGAGAATCTTTTGTAAGATGGATTAACCCTGATATGTTAATTATAGTTTGATTTTTGAATAAACTACCATTGTTTGTATGTAAAAAAAAATAGTTTAAAGGTTATCTTAGTTTTTTATTTAATGGGATGAATAAAACTTGTATTACTTTTAAAATTTTAAACAAGAAAAAGATAAAAGAACCTATTAAAAAGAGAAAGTAACTAGGAAAATTATGTCTAAATAGTTATATTATATCAGTTATCACATGTTAATCTGGAGAAACTATAATAAAATAAAATGGACATTAAATTGTGTACTTTATGTCTTCATTTGAGTTTACTTAGTTTAGAGAAAGCATTCTCATCAATTTTCTTTTATATCATAGTAGCCTCATGCTATTCAATATTTGAACCAATATAGAGTACTAAAACTGGTTTGCCAACATTGAAATCGGACCGTTAAATTGCAGTTCGGATATTTTATGCCACCTCTTTTAACACTAATTAGTGAAACTTTAATTTATATATCCTAAACTAAATAAGCCCTGACTATTAACAATATATAATATAATTAGGAATGCTAGAGAGAATGCAATGTCACAAAATCACCGTAAGAGTTACAACAGTCATAGCAACAACTTGGAACAAATATGGTTCAACTGAGATGCAAAATTGTCCAAACAAGACAATAGTAATAACTTTGAGGCCCCATATTTGTAAGATCCAATCACACTATTTTACATTTTTGCCACCTAATAAATCATATTTGCCCCCACCAAACACTACCCTTTCTTAATAGGCATAGTTTTGAAAACCTCGATGGCTTAATCGAAATTTCTCTAAATTTTATGGTCAACTAAGTAATCCTAAAAGGGAAAACCAAGAAATAATTTTTCTAAGAAAATACAGATATTCATTACCTAGTCGGCTAAGAATCGAGAAATTTCCAAGATTGATTACAAAATCTATCGTTAAATACATCGAAGCGTCGAATCGGACGATCGGTCGTTTCTTAACATATTCGATAATTACTATGTTCAATTAAGAGTCTAACAAATAAACAAATCAATTAAATATGTTAGTAATTAATTTACTTTTCCATGTATAAAACGTTCACCATGTAAATAACTGCAAATTAGTATCGTAATAAAGTTCCAAAGATTTTACCAAATAATTGCCAAAGATTACGGAACTGGTTTTGAAAAATATTTGCTTCAATATTTTCAAAGGTTTTTTATAATAAAGTTTCCTTGAAAGTAAAATTAAATTAAAATTTCACATTTTTTTCATATCACATAAAAAATATAAAAATAAAAGCTACCCCCTTTATAATTGTTAACTTATGAAACAAAGAAAGAAATCAATTAAATATTTTAATAACTAATTACATTTTCCATGTTAATAACCACAAATCAGTATCGTAATAAAGTTTCAAAGATTTTTTCAATTTTTTCCAAAGGTTACGGAACTGATTTTGCTAAATATTTGCACTAATATGTTCAGAATGTTTTTCATAACAAAAGGATTAAAATTGGTTTTCAACAAATCAATTGAGTGACAAAGATACGCAAACAGTACATTGAGGGAAATCTGAAATGCAATCGATTATCTTAACCCCACCAAATCCCTAGATAGTAAAATTCAAAAGTTTAGGAAGACTTACTTGAAAGACAACCTGAAGTTGTTTGGGTGTAGATTTACCAATATTGTGCTTGCAAATCATAAAATCTAAAATCAAAATGAATTGAAAAGGGATTGATTGAGTATCTTGATCCGTGCATGAAACATTTGAGTGTTGCCTCCACCCCGGATTATAAGTATTGGAGTAAGTATCATTCCGTTGAGACGTGCATTGCCTCTCAACTCCCATATAATATGCTTCCTGGTATGGTGGATATCTAAAATTGTTTTTGTTGCCTCTTTAATTCATGAAGAGGCTAACTTGATTTGTCAATTCAGCCAATTTGAAAATCACCTCAAATGTTGCTGCCATGCCTAATTTTTTATTAAAATTAAATAAAGACCAAAGTAAAATTAAAATCACAAAGAAATAAAATTAATCAACTATTCCCCGGCAACGGCGCCAAAAACTTGATACGCAAAATCTATACTAGCAAGTGTGTACTAGGTCAAGGTTGCAGTAGTCAAGGTCGATCCCACAAAGAATAATGATTAATTAATTCCTAGGTAACTAATTTTACAATGATCAAAAGCAAGTAAAATAAATTCAATGGTTGATGATAGTGTGGTTAACTAAATTAATTAAATAAACTAAAGAAAACAAATTACTTAAACAAGAAGTTTGATATGATAAAGGTCTAAGGCACATGAATTCACTAAATTAACCAATATATTATCCTAGCAATATGTTATTTTAGAGTGAGATTCATTAATCGTTCGATTTCCAATTATATCTAATAACCTCTTTCAAGGGTTATCAAACCTATTCTCATGAATAAACCAACTACATTTATGTAGTACTGTCAAACGGACTGAAAGTCCGCGGACTATCCGTAACCCGTACGAAATGGACTGGATATGGACTCAAAAATAAAAATCCATTTAAATGCGGGTATTTTGCTCCCGTATCCGTTTGGACTTGGACTTGGACTTCGCGGACTGGACCCGGATTAATCCGTGGATTAGTCCGTGAAATTAAAATATAAAAATAGTCCTGGACTTTATGGACAAAAAACGGACTTATTCGCGGTCCAGTCCGCAATATACATATATATTGTTTAATTTATGTTTTAATTTTTATATATCAAAGTTTGACTCATTGATATTCATTAGTACTGTGACTAATGTCAATGCCTCAACGATTTTAGATTTCTAACCCTAAAATCTATATAAAAACCAAATCTTATTTTCTCCATACTCCCTTCCCTGTCTCTCGATTTCCTTGCGCCTCTCTCCCTGTCTCTCTCCATTATTTGAATGTTTAATTTGTTGTTGGACTTTGATCTTTGGACATTTTAGGTTTTGTTAGGACTTCGGAGTTTGGATGATCCGTATTATTTTTTTTAGTGGAGGATGATCTATTTGTTTTTTGTGTTTACATGATTTGTTTTGTTAATTTTATCATAACATAAATGGTTTGTGTTATGATTCATTAATCTTAAATTTTTCTTATATTATTTTCCTTAAAAATTATCAAAAAAAGAGAAAGTCCGCGGACCGGTCCTTAACCCGTGGACTATAAGCGGACTGGGTATGGACTTACCATTTTGAAGTCCACAAAAAAATGGACTAAGTCCGGTCCGGTCCATTTAAAGTGAGTCCGTTGCGGACTTGGACCATAAAAACGCATAAACATATGAAATCATAAAGATCGCACAAACCATACAAGTATATGTCTATCTTGCATGCAATTTATGTTAATATTATTTAACCCAATTAACAAGGGCAGCTGTCGCAAATCTTCCGAGTTAATGTAAAAACAATTTGAGTGGTAGCTAATCACACAAAAGCATTAAGAACAATAATAAGATATTAATTCCACAACACTCACCGAATAACAAAATCACAAGAATAATATATAATATTAATCTAGCTACATCATGGCCTTAGAATAAATATTTAGCTCATACTAGTGAAGAAATTCAATAACAAATTAAAAGAGAGAATATAAGAAAACATCCCTGAATTCGAATAAAGTCCCGAACTTGAAATCAAAATAATCTTCAAAAGTACGACAACAATCACAGCTTCAACCTTGTCTACGAAATTTGTAAATAAAAGAATTATAAAGATTAAACCTAGAAGAGGGTTAATTCTAGAGAAAAACTAAAACCTAGAATAATCAAATAATGACTGAATTCCCTTCTCCTAAGACTAGTAAAGAGTATTTATAAGACTATAAACCTACTAGCGTAAGATAATTGACATAGATCAAAACTCTCCACACTCCTTTAAAATAGTTGACATAAACCAAAACTCTTCTAGTCCGTAAAGGCCATCTTTTTCATTCCAGCAACTTCTTTCAAATTTTGCAAGTTCGGTTCACTTTTACCCTTCAAAAGACTATTTTATACCATTCTAAGCTCAAAAATCGATATGTAAATAATTTTTGAAGCTCAAAATTACTATTAAAGTAGAAGAAAATATATATAAATTTACGAGTTATCAACAGAAGATAATACATAATTCCACATCTGTTTCAAAATCTCCTAGCACTCAGTTCTCAGGTTCTAAGATTCCAAGTAAGGAGCCAATCAAGTTTAAAAGAATCAATAATGAAGAGATGCAAAGGAGAAGAGAATTAAAACTATGTTTCAAATGTGGTGAGAAATACGCACCTCAGCATAGATGTTTCTTGGTTGAGGTTAATATGTTGTTTCTATGTGATTAGATGGAATAAGGAAATGAGAAACCTGAATTACATGTTTTACTTTCATACTTAGGAAATAGAGGGGTATGTTTTGGCGAAGAGGTGACTTAATTGACTCACATTTTCATCAGTACCATGAATGGAACTACTACGGGTAAGATTTTGAGAATACTTGGTATGGTAGCTAGGAATCTACAAGTCTCTATACTTTTTGACCATCCAGAGAGTTCACACAATTTCATTGACCAAAAACTAGCAACATCCCATCAGAAGTGGAATTCCAAACTCATAGATTTTGGTTTTACAATATAACACAATAAGGGACTTAAGAATAGGGTAGCATATGCCTTTTCCAGGATGTTTGAATACAATGATATTACTGCAGTAATTCCAGATTGGGTTGATGATGTCAAACTCAACTATGAAGGGGGAGAAGTTTTCACAAAAATCGATTGCACGCTTCTTGATGTTGAAAATTGATAAATGACTACTCATATTCTAATTATATCCCGAGATTTCGGGGAAGGATATATATAGGCATTCAAGGAGATTATAAGAACAAACTGATTAATGTTATGCACACTTCTACCATAGACTCAAGAAAATTTTTATTGGCGCAATATGAAGGCGCATATTCAAAACATAATCAACAATTGTGAGGTATACCAGATGTGCAAACATGAAAATGTCCCATATCCAAGACTGTTGCAACCTCTGAAAATTTCAAGGAGGCATTTCTCTTATATTAGTATGGACTTCTCGAATTGGTTTTCTTTAATATGCCTTTATGAATTGTGTTGTCTATGATTAAAGGAATGATTTTCTTGAAATTTGATTTAGAGCTTGGGAATGGGAATGTAAATGGCCATTGGTTCTGTATCACAAAATCCGTATGAACCTGGTCCATAAAAGAATTTTGCACACACTATACCATGTTGACTTTTCCCAAATAAATAATATTTGAATTATTCAATAAATCAAAGTTTGTCATCAATTCAAATATGTAATGGTATAATGTTATTTCGTTTTTTAGGGGGTATAATGTTATTTTAAAAAAGGAAAATGCAATTGAGACATGGTTATAATGTTATTTCATTTAAAAGACGTGTTTGAAAAGTATCATGATTAAATAATAGCGAAATTGTTGATATGTTTTCTATATAAATGAAAACAAGTAAAAAGTGGGATTATTGCTTTATTATTTTATATAATATACATTGCTAGCTTTTTCCAATTAACAAATATTTGAATTAATATAATAAATGAAAGTTTGTAATCAACTCAAATACGTAATGGTTGTAATAATATACGTATATCAAATCTTTTTGAATGGGGTCAATTATCAATGTGGTAATGATTATAAATAAGAGGCCTTCACTGAACATACATGTGTCTGAAAAGTATTGTGATCAATAATGGCGAAGTTGTTGATAACATTTCTATTTGTTTTTTCTACTCTTTCAATTTTCTCAAGTACCTTTTGTTTTCCTAGTTTTTCCTAAGACATTGAAAGCACATAAAAAATATTATTTTTTAAACAAAAAGCTATCATTTGCAACTCAATTCTTAGATGTGGTATTTCATTTTTAAAGAATTACTCATTTTCATTTTAGATATATGTCAAAAGTATTTATTATAATCATGGTTATCGTTCCACGGCATTTTTAAAACTAAAACATCAAATATTACATCAAGGAAATGAATTTTATTCACCGTTATCATATATAAATTTGTGTTTGATTCTCGGTCATTAATATGGATTTCAGAACCATTGATTTGTCAATTATGACGCATAAGTTTGCCAAATTAACTTCAAATCAAGTGGTTTACTTAACATAATATGGATAACCAATGAAGATGATTTGTTTTACATTGATTTTAAAACCTTATCCGAAATTTCAATGTAATGGCGAATGTTATTGTAGAAACTCGCTCCTCTAACCTATGATTGAGAGATTACCCCGACTTTCTATCATTCACTTTACTTTAAAACAATTAATGTAAAAAACTTGAATTTGATCAAGTATTAATTTAAAGTTTTTTATTTTGTACTAACAATATATGATATTTTTGTTATACAGTTGAGACAATGAATGCCCAAACTTGCAAAACCGGCCTACCAGGACCATGTCCTAATGATACTGCTTGCTTCTAAAGATGTATAGTAATAGGTTTTCCACCAGGGATCATTTCAGGAAAATGCAGTCGAGGCATTTGTGTTTGCGAACATACATGTTCCAATTGAAATAAGGTTGTGTAAACCTCTAATACATTGTTTGAGTAAACAAATAAATTATTTGTTATGATATTTCAATGTCCACTTGTATGAGGATTACAAGTTACAATTCCCATGACTAAATTAAAGGTCTTGTTATGGTACAATTCCCATGTGTGTGAGGTTTTTACTAATACGTACACGAGGTCAGTGGCGGAGCCACAGTGGGGCCTGGTGGGGGGTTTTGTTCCAAAAAAAAAAAATTTTGTTTTTTTTGTTTTTTTTTTTTTTTTTTACAGTTTTAGTTTTGTTTTTATAACACCTCGTCTCGTGAACATTGTTTATTGTACCCATTTTGAATCACTTTACGATTTAAAATTAAATTATTTATTTATTTATTTAGTTTTAGTTTTGTTTTGTAACACCTCGTCTCGTGAACATTGTTTATTGTACCCATTTTGAATCACTTTACGATTTAAAATTAAATTATTTATTCATATATTTAGTTTTAGTTTTGTTTTTATAACACCTCGTCTCGTGAACATTGTTTATTGTACCATTTTGAATCACTTTACGATTTAAAATTAAATTATTTAGTTTGTGAATTATAGGAATGACACCACTTATATTTTAACAATTTTGGTTAAAATGGTAACAAACTTAAGTGTGTAAGAGACTAAAAAATAAAATTACTAATAAAAAATCCACAATGAGTCCATACCCATAACCATTATCTTGATTCCTAAAGTTCATAATTCGGAATGACCAATGAACTTTTGCAACTTCTCAAATAAAATCATTAGCAAACCCATCGGTCGAGGCTTGCAGCTGTTCTCTTCAAAATTATTTCTCCTAACACATCAGCCTCTATACATGGTTGGAGCACCATTGACAATATTTTGTTAGCTAATGAATTAGTTCATTCATTGGACAAGAAATTCATATGAGGAAATATTCTTTTTAAGATTAGCATTACAAAGCTATTAATAAGCTATCATGAGATGTGTAGTTTGATGTTTTGAAGAAATTTTCTTTAAAAGTTTAATCTAAGTCTCTCCAATATATATATATTAGCAATCATAGGGTAATTATAGCAAATATCTCAAAAACAAATTTAGTGGTAGAATGTTTAGAAATAAAATTTGAAATTTTATTTAATTTATTCAAAATTGTAGTTTTTTCAACCTACAATAAATAAATTTAAAACAATTAAATAATAAGAGATATTTAATATTCAAATATTCAATTCCCTTTTTGTCACAACTCAATAATCATAAAATGACTTGGTGTGGGAAGGGGTACTTCCAAAAAATAATAATTTGGCCAGGAGAGCAACTCTGTGAGATTTAATCGGGAACAGAATTTTCAATTGGAACTGGAAAAAAAATTAATAGGATTTAATGTTTGTGACTTTAACTATATCATTCAAACAAATCATAAATATTCACGAGTTAAGAAATCAGGTAGATGATTATCTTCACCTTTTTTATAAATAATTTCAAAATCAAAAGGGACTAAATGAGCCTGCCATCTTGCATACATTTGTTTAGAAACATCATGTTTAAAATCTTTAAGAAACATAAATTTAGCAGACTTACAATCTGTTTTAATTATAAATTTAATACACATTTAACTATTTCTTTAGCTACAGTTGCATAATTCTTTTGAGCATTATTCAATTTTCCAGAATAAAATCTAACAAGGTATTCCTGTTTATTTTCAGGGTCAATTTGTTCCAAAATTCCTCCATAACCTATATCTGAGGCATCAGTTTCAATAATTTTCTCCCAATGAGGGTTTGCTAACATTAAACAAGATAAAGATATAACTTTGCTTTTAATCTTTTTAACCGCATTGGTGAGATCTATTGACCAAGCCTTAGGGGTTTTCTTCAACCTATCATATAATATAGCTGTATCCTGAGCAAAAATTTTATAATATGGGGAAATATAATTTAAACTACCCAAAAATCTTTGTAACTGAGTTTTATCAGTTATTTCATCCGGAAATTTAGATCCAAATTCTATACTTCTATTGATAGGAATAATATTACCTTTTTCAATGCTATGTCCTAAGAATCTAATCTTAGTTTGGAATAATGACATCTTTGGCTTAGATATAACTAATCCATTTGCTATTACTACCTTCTTGAATATTTCTAAGTGTCTAAATTGCATCTCAATAGACTTAGAAAATACCAATATATCATCAATATAAACAATGATAAAATCACTATAAGGTGTAAATATTTCATTCATGATTTTTTGAAAATCTGAAGGGGCATTCTTTAAGCCAAAAGGCATCACGTACCATTCATATTGTCCAAAAGGGACATTAAAAGCTGTTTTGTATCTATCAGCTGGATTAATTTGAATTTGCCAATATTCTGATTTTAAATCAAATTTAGAGAATATCACAACATCATATAATTGATCTAACAAAACCTTCTTATTAGGAATAGGATACCTAATCCATTTTAATACCTTATTTAAGAATTTATAATTAATAACTAACCTAGGAACACCACGTTCCTGTTCTGAATGTTTATTAACATAAAAAGCCGTACATGACCAATGAGATTTGGAAGGACCTACAATTTTCTTTTCTAACAAAGAAGCAATCTCATTTTTACATAATATCAAATATTCAGAATTCAACTGACATGGTCTAGCCTTAGTAGGAATATTATCCTCTTTAAAATCATCTTCATAAGGTAAACTTACCATATGTTTTTTTCCTATTCCAAAATGCATTAGGATGTTCATTACATATCTCTAATGAAAATTGATTTATAATATTTAAGATTTTCTCCTTTAATTTAGGATTCTGAAGTTTTTCTTCCAAAGTTAATATATTAACTTCATGTTTTAAAAAATTTAATTGATTTTCTTTTAATGTCAAATGATCATAAATCTCATGTAAGGTCTTAACAAAAGGTTTCATTATAAATTTAAAAGTGATTGGATCACCCTTATACGTAGCTACAATCTTTTCTTTTTTTACCCATGTGAAAGGATAAATTTTATTAATAAAGGGGGTACCAAGTATAACTTGAATTGAAAGTTTGTTTTTAACTAATAAAAAACTTAAAGGGATACATTTACCATCTAAACATATAGATGCTTTAGGAAGTTTAAAATTTATATCTAATTTATTACCTCCAGCATGAAATAAAGTATGAGTTGTTTTTTCAAAATATCTAGTCGGTATCAAACCTTCATGAATGACATTTAAATCAGCACCACTATCTACTAGTGCTGTAAATTCTTTTGAAAAATAATTATCAATTAAAAGAGTAATTTTTATATACCATTTTTGACCAATTATTACTTCTAAGGTTTGTTAAAAATCCTTCTTATCTTCTGTGTTTAAATCCTCTTTTAAAGAGACTTATTTTTCTGGAATATCAGTTTTAATATTTTTCTTAAAATCTTTGGGAATTTTTTCCAAAATAGAAAGGGTTTTTAAATTAGAAATTCTATTATCATAATCCTATTTTTTTTTTTTAAATCCTTAATTTCAGATTTAAGATATTCAATCTCATTTAAAATTTCTTTTAAAGAAGTAGTATTATCAGTATTTTCTGAGGTACTTGGAGTATTACTCATTTGATCTATTATCTTAGAATCTTAATTCTGGTTCCTTAATTACCTTAAGTAATTCTACCCAATGATTACTATCACGAACATTAATTTCATCATCTTGAAATTGTGATACAAGTTTATAAAATTCTTCATTATCATTATTTTTAACACAAGGCTTGCCTATAAGGCAAGGTTCACATTCTGAATCACTTTGGACTCGGTTATATAAGAATCATTATTTATTGTTAACTTGGATGAAGAATCAAAAATTGAATTTTATATATATATATATATATATATATATATATATATATATATATTAGAATAATATTGAAAAATATGAATAAAATTATTTGTATTTATTTATGTAGGAAAAATATTATTACAAGTTATTTATTAAAATTCTACATCTTATTAATTATCTTCAAATTCATGTTGAAAACGAAAGCACTAAATTGGGTCAATGACTGGAATAGACCGCTGATGGATTATTAGTCAAACTTTTGACTTTGTTGCGGAATATTGAGTCGCAAAAACATTATATAAATGGAGTTTCATAATTCATTGCAATATAGTAGAAGAGAAAATGTCTTTCAAGGGAATAGTTATCTTCATCTTCTTAATTTCAACTCAGCATTTCTCTACTATCATTCCAGCAAGAGCCGCATTACCTGGTAAGTTTAACATATGTACTCAAATGCTTACTTGAATTGTGTTTGTCTGTGATTTGGTTTAATTTAAAACTTAACGTTAGGTCTACATTTTTTTTTAAAATTGAGTCTGAATTATTATCATATAAAATTTTGTTTCATATTGAAATTTGTTTAAAATTGAAATTAAAATTTCGATTTGAGATCCAATTCAAACAGACTCATCATAACTTCGTTAGATTTAGTATTATTTGTTTGATGACATCTATTATATGTTTATCCTTTGATAATTGTAGGCAATTTTGTTCCTCATGGACCAACAACTGGACCTGGCCGTCCATGTCGAAGTTGTTGGCCACCACGAAGTTCGTTGTTAACCAAATGGTACACGGGAGAGGAGAAGGAATACGACGTAGATGAAAAGCTAGAAAGGCTCATGATATAAAAAAATATATGAAGATCAGAATAAAAGAGGAGATTCTATATATCTTTTCCTCTTTAAGTCGTTGTGAGAAATATGTTTTAATCTATATAAGCTGTGTTTTCATTTCAATTATTTAATGGAATAAAAATATGAGAATCCTCTTATTGTAGATACTGTGGAGTGTTTAGCAATAGTATATATATATATATATATATATATATATATATATATATATATATATATATATATATATATATATATATATATTCGTTACAAACTCAATGATAGTAGAAATTGGTGTACTCGGACTAAATTTTTTTTTAAAATTTCTATCACTCATAATGAAAATATTAATAGTTTGTAAAAGTATAATTGATGTTAATGTTGAGTTTTGGCTCATATTCATTGTATTACTGATTAGATATTAAATAGGATAAGAATTAGTAATTAGGTGGATTCCTAATTGTATACTAATTAGGTTAAGAATTAGTAATTAGACGAATTACAAATTATGTGAACTCCTTGTAGCTAAAGGTTTACTACTTCTATATATAGGCGTCTCCTATATTGTGTGGAGTAGTAAGGCCAGGGGAAGCTAATGGATTGGGAGAATCTCCATTGTATTCTTCTATCTCCAATAGAATGAGAGTATGCTCTCGCCTTATCCGTGGATGTAGGTCAGTTGATCGAACCACGTAAATCATGGTGTCCCCTTTATCGCTTTCCTTGTTGAGATTTGCTTTTGGGCTAGAATTATTTCCAACAACTGGTATCGAGGTTCAGAACGGAAGAGGAGTTGTTTTGATTCATCGATTTCTCCAGAGATTGGAGGAGAGTGTTGGATATAATCGAAAGCGAAATCTTTCGATTGGTTAGGCCAAGGTGGGAACGAGCACTGCTACGCCAGAATTTGGCGTTACTCTCTAGTGAAAGATCGATCATGTGACACCCCGACCAGCCCCAGGCCGGACGGAGATAGAGTCGAGTCGCCCGCCACTCTTCCTCTCGAAAGAGCAAGGATCTGTACAATTATACAAATAGATCAAAAGTAATAACAATTATAATCTATATATTCAAACTGAATCAATAGGCTTCCACTACGCACTATGGTATACCAAACTTTTCTAATTTTGTGTATATAGATAGAAGCAACTATTTACATCCATCAACGAATACAAACACCTTATAAAGGAAACTGGACTTCAAGTTCCTTAATGCTTAGCCAGAGGTTCTGTTCAGTCGTGTACCTGCATTTAAATATATTTTGGAAGAAAGAAAAACGTGTAAGCTAACGCTCAGTAAATCCCTGTGTGCAAAAGTGTTAATGCTCAAACCAGTTTCAATATAATTCAAAAAGGAAACAAAATAACTTTAAATGAATAAAGGTTTCACGCTGAGTGCAATTTAAGAATCTTAACATTCAAAATGATCATGCAATTTTGTAAAGCATGTAGTTCCCTTTTTTATGGATGGGGAATAATAGCAATTGGTACAGCTGATAGAAAACCAGGTACAAGAAGGCCAGTTACCAACCGAACACCAATACGCGCGATTTACTACCTTATCCATCAGAAATCCAACGGGTGAATCACAGGGTAGGGTACCTACTAGGCCTGTATTCACCTAGATCTGACCATCCCGAGCTAAACACCCTAACTCAGAAGTGGCCAACCTCAAGTTCGGTCACTTTTTAATTAATCTTGGAAACTTTTTCTATTCTTTGCAATGCTAGTGTAAGTTTGAGCAAGATGAATAAAAGCAATGCAAAACCCAACAACAAGACAAAGGATTTATAGTGGTTCGACTCACTCAGAATCTACATCCACTACCTTGAGCCGCACCCAAGGATTTTAAACAACTTCACTAAGAAGAATGTTTACGCTTGTGGCTAACTCACTAAGAGTTTTACAACACAACCACACTACAAAAACTCACTAAGAGCTTGATTGCCCACACAAAGTAGGACTTAACAATTTGCCCACACAAAGTAGGACTTTACAATTTGCCCACACAAAGTAGGACTTTTACAACAATAACCCAATCACTTAGAAAGGGAATTAAGAAAGTTAAGGAACAAGGTTGTTCACTCTTCTAAGTGAAAGATTAATACCTTTGAAGTACAAGAATGATAAGCTCTTTGAACATATGAAGTTCACTCTTTGTCTTGCTTTTGAAATAACACTCTTCAATGATTTAGATCATAAGGATGAAGTGCATTTGCTTTGTGAGTGTTTAGACTTGATAAGAAATCAATGAAACTTTGATGTGCAAGCCTTAGAGTCATTCTCTAGCATTGGAGTATTTATACATTTCAAAATAAGCTGAAAAACGACTCTTTAACGGTCAAAAAACGGCTAGTTTTTCGCAGAGTTCGGTTGACCGAAATCACACCTCGGATGACCGAAGTCAACCTCGGTTGAGCCGAAGCCAACCTCGGTCGACCGACCCTAGCTTAGGTCGACCGAACTCCCATTTTTCCAAAGGGTTCAACTCTCAGTTTCTCGTCGGTTGATCCGATCTAGAGCTCGGTTGACCGACCTTTCAGAGTATGAGAAATGTTGATTTTTCACACGTTTTGACATCTATTGAAGTCTAAAAGGTTTTCTCAATATGTAACAAGTAAGAACATTTAGAAAACCGTTTTAAAAGACTTATACTTTGAAATCAAAGGCTTTTGAGATATGAACTCATGTAAGGAACGTTTTGAAACTTAGCCTTTTGAAAACGTGTTTATGATGCATGCAAGACTAGAGTGTAGAGCTTATGTTCATGAGAGCTTTGGTTAGAGCTTTATAAGATAACGACTTATGACGACAAAGCTAAACTAACCAAACCTAAGTCTTCAATCTTCAATCTTCAATCTTTATAAATGAGCCTTGCATAACTTTGAATCTTGATACCAATGGCTTGATTGAAGTACTTAGAGCTTCCATAATGAGTTCCGATATTCTATCACAAAGATTAAGATCATTGACACAACATCAAAAGTTTGTCCAATATCAAAAACTGAGTTTGTTCGCCCTTAGGGCTTACAATATGATTAAAGTTTTTGTTCTACAAATCTTAGATGAAGTCTGTGATATGGCAATACATTTGGAAAGGACATTAGATGCCTTGTCCAAACCCACAAAAAATCCAACTAGAATCATTTCCAACCCTAAGATACAATATAACATCCATAAGTTCTTACCTAACCAGAATGATCCTAAGAATTCTTGTGGTCAACCCAAGTTTGGTTCAAAGGAAGCAATAGCTTTCAAAAGATTGTCTGAAGAGGAATACCAACTAAGGAAAGAAAAAAGATTGTGTGTGTGAAGAAAAGTTCTTACCTGGTCACAATTGTCCCAGAAAAGAACTTAACATAGTAGTGGTGGAAGATCTGGAAGGGGAAAATGATGATGCTGAGTAATGATGTACAGTAAGGGAAGTGAGGTAGAATAGGTTGATGAGAAAGAAGGGGAAATTTTTGTGAATGCCATGACATGCAAATTGTCTAATAGCACTTTCAGAATTCCAGGTTGGATTAAAAAGAATAAAGTGTCCATTCTTATAGACACTGGAAGTACTAGCAGCTTCATTGATAGTAAGATAGTGAAGGAACTAAACCTCAAATAATATCACAGCAAACCAATGAGGATCACTGTTGCCAATGGAGCTACTATGAGGAGTACAAGCATGTGTATGAAGTTTGTGTGGAAGATGGGAAAACAAGTGTACATGCAAGACTTGAGAGTCCTCAGTTTAGGAAACAATGATGTGATTATGGGGTTAGATTGGCTTGGAAAGAATAGTCCTATTCTCTTCGATTTCTTAGATATTAGTTTGACCTTTAAGAAGGATGGAGAGGAAATTGTACTACATGGTGAGAAGGACCAAGTCATAGTAGAAGCAACTAAGATAGAATCCATTCTAAAGGCATTAGAGATAAGAGATGAGGTAATTTATGGTCAGTTATTTACCATATGCACTGAAGCAGACGAGGTGCTTCCTATGGAAGTGAACCAACAGATAAAGGAGTATGAGGACATATTTGCAAAGCCTCAAGGACTTCTGTGACGACCCGTTAATTTCGAACCAAATTAAAGGTTAGTATTATATTATTTTATTTGATAAGGTTAAAAATGTTGTTTAAATTAATTAGCAAGGGTAAAATAGTCCAAACAATAAATTAGTAATTTTATTAAAAGACAAGGGCATAATAGTAATTTTAAAATTAAGAAATAAAAGAAAATGAAGAAAGTTGATGTTTATCCTATTCTTGCGCACCAAGAAAACACGAAATAATCACATTAAAAGTCCCTAAATTACATGGTATTTACATAAGAAATTATAATTACACGATAAGTCCTTACAAATCAAGAAATTGCCACTAAGGGCCTAATCCCTACTATAAATAGAAGGCCTTTGGCCTCCATTTCATTTGCACCTTTCCTTAAAGGGAAATTCTCCCTCAAAACTCTCTCTACTCTCCCGGTCCAAATAATAAACTTCTGGAATCTCTCGCGGTGAATTTGGGTCTGCGATAGACAGTATTTTTATTTATGTTGTCATAATCCCGCAATAATAAAGTTAAGTTAATCGGGGGTCATGAAAGAATTAGATTATATTCTCCGAGACTCGTCCCTACACTCCGTGACCCACCCCCACTAGTGGAGACTTTTTTCTAATCGGACTTTTGCTTGGGTTAAGACGGGTGAACTGTAAGAATATAAGTCTAATTCTTAATTGATCCTAGACTAGAAAAGAGTAACATATATTTTGCATTACATTTAAAATTAAATAGACATTAAGCAAATAGAAATATCCAGTTATAATATTGGAAAGCGAACAAGAGCATTTCAATATTAGAATTGGAACCACTTGTTAATTCATACATATTTATTTCATCTATTTTCATATTCAGTACTGTGCCAGGGACAAATAATTTTAAGAAGGATAGTAATAAGAATCACAGTAACAATGAAAGAAAGAAAAGTAGCAGGAGTAGCAAGAATCATGAAACACTAGTAATAATATTAATAGCAATCACAGTAACAACAATAAAAAGGAATTGAATGAAGATTTAAAAAGATTCCTCTCAGTAATCTTTAACAAGAAACTTACTGATCCTACTTATACTAAATAACATAAATCAATTGATTAAATTGGGGGTCTTACAATCCTTAACAGGATGAAATTCTGATAATATAATAATAGTACTTAATTAGAAACAGTGGCTTACCTGAGAGGGTGGTGATCAGCGGCGTTGAAGTGGCGGCGGCGTCACAGCGCCGGGTCGACGGTAAGTCGGCGGCGACAGCAGGGCGGAGATCAATCTGAGAAGAAAACAAAACAAAATAATAAGAATAGTAATATAAATTAATAAAACAGAAAATTAAGGAAATGGAAAATAGAAAGCAGAAAATAAGGGCAGCCTGTGATAGTGGCGGCAAGTCGCGGCGGCCGAGCAACGGAGAAAAGAAAGAGAAAAGGAGAGAATAAGAGAAGAAGAAGAAATTTTAAAAATAAAAATTAGGGATTTTGAATTTGGGGATTTAGGGATTTTGGAGAAATTAAATAAATTAAAATATAGAGAAGGAAAAGAGAAGGGAGGAGAAGAGAAGTAGGAAGAGAGAAGGCCGACGAAGGAAACGGTGACCGGAGCTCGCAGAAGGAGAAAATGGAGGAGGAGGAAGAGAAAAATGAATCTGGGTGCTGGGAAGTAACGAGGAAGAAGAAAAGGGGGAGTGAAGAGATCTAGTATGGGTGAGATGTTTTTAGAATTGGGATGTAGGGAAATATCTAGTAAGGACCTAAAAGTAAAATAAAATTAGCACACAAGTCCTATAAAATAATGAACAAATCTTAAATGGGTTACTCTATGTTTTTAATGTTCAAATTAGACCAGAAAGATAAAAGAAAATAATTCTGAAAATATTAAACTTATTCGAATCTGATATATAACTTTTAGAAATTACATTTTAGTCCTTATAATTTTATATTTCACTTTTAAGGCCCGTTTAAACTTATGAACTATATCTGGAAAATTTAAAAGACTAATAATAGCATATATGACATATTTATGTCTTCAAGAGCATAGAAATATCATAGAATAAATATTTACAGTTTAGTCCCTGAACTTTAGGAATTTACCCAAAAGACCCCAGAAGCCTAGAAACTTAGTCTAGGCATATTAAGGCTTGCATGTCTTTAATTTTATAAGTATTTCCTAAAGTATTGGCATTTGCAAAATAGGTACAAGATTTGGAAGAAGGTACAAACGATAAGAGGCTAAGTTGAGTTCCCTCTCAAAACCAGAGAACTTGTTTTATAAATAGGTTTTATGAAAATTGTTTATAAATGAAAAGTTACGATATTTCTGAAATAAAATGCTGGAAAATGTTTCTGAAAAGTATTTATTGGAAAGTATTTCTGAAAAGAGAAATTGTTTTCAAAGGTAAAGTTACAGTATTTCTAAAATGGGAATTATGGAAAGTATTTCTGGAAAAGTAAATGAATGACAACTCTGGAATATCACTGGAATTCTGAAATGATTAAAGAGGGCGCTGACCCCTGCACAAATATGGTAGCCCTCGTCCCTACCATTGGGGAGTCCCTGACTGGTACGAGGCTAGTCACCCGCATAGCGGCATCTCGCACCTTTGGTTTTGGACACTCTGGATATCGTAATGGGATCCCAAACCTGTGTGGGAATCGTTAGGGGCAGGGAAAGCAACGGGCTGACTGGAACCTCTACGTGCACCACATATGGTTCTTAATTCTGATGGCCTACATGTCTCCGGGGTTAGGAGGTTTAACTCGGGAGAGTCGCTGGTACTGGTTTCGGTCAGGGTGGTACCCCGAGCTTACGGTTACATGAAAAGAACAGGGGATGAGGTTGAAAATCATATATATGTCCCGGGCGTGAGGTCGGTATTGACTAAAGAGCTATTGACTTGGCCGGTCATGCACTCTTTTATTTCGAACTGCAGTACCTGAATGGTCTTCTTATTCGTGGATATTGCTCTTTACCCTGAATGGTCTTTTTATTCCGGTGGATATTTCTGAAATTGAAAAGAAAGAATATTCCAGATAAAGCGGCTATTTTCCAAAATAAAATAGTTTTTCTCAAATGTTTTTGAAAAAGATAAAGAAAATGTTTCTAAAATAAAATGATTTTGGAAAAGTAAAAGTGTTTCTAAATAAAGGAAGTTTCTCCGTGTCTTCAAAATAAAAATGTTTGCGAAATAAAATGAGTTTCAAAATCACTATCACACACTTCACTGGGGACTCACTGGGCTATTTATAGCTCACTCTTTCTCTGCTTTTCTGCTTTTAGTCCTCGCAGGATTGAAGGTTTAGAACAAGAACATTCCCGAGATGTAGAGTTGAACCAAGACAAAGAATTGAGTCAACGCTAGACACAAACCTATATTAGGAGATTTTGGAATCAAAGTGCGCAGCGAAAGCTTGGGATTAGAAATCTGTACATTGGGATTCAGTCAAAGACCGAAGTCAACTTGGAAATAATAGAATATTTTAGAAAAAATTTATCCACTTGTAATTTATATTGTAAAAGATAGAACCCAGTGCCGAGAGGCACGCGGCGTACCCGACCCGAGAGGGACGGGGCGTCACAACTTCCACCTTCTAGAGGACATGAACACAGCATCACCTTGGTGGAAGAAGGACAACCATTTTAAGCTTAGACCATATAAATATCCACATTTCCAAAAAAAACTGAGATAGAAAGAATAGTAAAGAAAATGTTGGATGAAGGCCTTATACAACCGAGCAATAGCCAGTTTGCCTCTCCTGTATTGTTGGTTAAAAAAGAAGGATGGGAGTTGGAGATTTTGTGTGGATTACAGGCAGTTAAACTCTATCACTGTGGCCAACGAGGCATTGGTCTAGTTGCCAAGGCTGAGGCCTCATAACGTAGAGGTCATGAGTTCAAATCTCATCCCCGCTTCTTGAATCCCCTATTTCTTGTAATAGATAAGTCCTCTCCCTCAAATAAATAAAATTTTAAAAAAATACACTTTCACTGTGAAGGATAAGTTTTTTATACCAATCATAGATGAACTACAAGGTACTAAGTATTTCACTAAGATTGATTTAAGGTCTGGTTATTTCCAAATCATAGTGAAGGGTGAAGATGTACCTAAAACAACATTTATGACTCATTTAGGGTTGTATGAGTTCATGGTGATGCCTTTTCGACTGACCAATGGTCCAGCCACTTTTCAATCATTGATGAACAAGATTTTTGATCCTTATCTTAGGAAGTTTATTTTTGTATTATTTGATGACATTTTGGTCTATATTTCAAACTTAGACACTCGCTTAGAACACCTCAGGATTATGTTTAAGGTACTGAGAGAGCATCAACTCTATGCCAAGTTGAGTAAGTTTACATTTTCCCAAATGAATGTGGAGTATTTGGGGCACATAATCAGCTAGGAAGAGGTGTCTGCTGTCCCTGGCAAAGTTCATGACATGCTCAACTGGTCACTTCCTAAAAACATAACACAGTTAAGGTTTTTTTAGGGCTTACATGATATTATAGGAGGTATGTTAAAGGAAATGGAATAATTAGCAAACCTCTCTGCAAAATGTTGCAGAAATGAGGCTTTCAGTGGAATGATGAGTCAAAAGAATCCTTTGCAGACCTAAAACAGGACATGAGCACCGCACCAGTACTACCAATGCCTAATTGGGAGAAACCTTTTGTCATAGAAACAGATGTATCAGACATTGGAATTGGGGCGGTGATAATGCAAGATAGGAGACCTATTGAATTCTTAAGTAAAGCCCTAGGACCTAGCCACATAGAGTTGTCCGTATATGAGAAGAATTTGTTACCTTTGGGTACAACAATTGGTAAATGGAGGCATTACCTTGAGGGATCACACTTTATCATCAAGACAAACCATCAAAGTCTGAAGTTGTTGATGGAACAAAGAGTGACCACCTCAGCACAACAAAAATGGACAGCCAAACTGATGGGGGTGGACTTTGAAATTCAATATAAGAAAGGTTGTGAGAATAGAGTGGCTGATGCACTCTCCAGGAAGGAGGAAATCAATGCAATTACCTCTGTCACTCCAGCTTGGGTTACTGAGGTAATCAGTAGTTATAAAGGTGATCTAAAATCTCAGAAGATCATCACTGAAGTGTTGATAGACAAGCAGAACAAAGAAGATTGGGTCTATCATAATGGTATCCTATATAAAAAGTTGAATATTTATATAGGATCTGAGGGAGGCATAAGGGCAAGACTCATTGAGGAGTTACATGCTACTCATCAGGGTAGGCATTCTGGTATTCAAGCTAGTTACCAGAGGGAAAATATGTTTTTCTATTGGCCTTCTATGAATAAGCAAATAGAGGAATGGATAAGGCAATGTGACACTTACCAAAGGATTAAGGAGGAGAAAGTAGCATACCCAGGACTTTTGCAACCCTTACCCAAACCTAAACAATCTTGGACACACGTTTCCATGGATTTCATAGAAAGGTTACCAAAATCTGGGGGAAATGATACCATATTAGTAGTAGTAGACAGACTCACCCGGTACATCCATTTCATTGCTCTCTCACACCCTTACACTGCTCAATCAGTTGCTGATATATTCTAATTAGATCACATATACAAATTGCATGGAATGCCTGAGAGCATTGTGACTGACAGGGATAAAGTATTCACCGGCAATTTCTGGAAAACTTTATTCAAGAATTTGGGCACTCAACTCAACATGTCTACTGCATACCATCCACAAACGGATGGTATGACATAGATAGTGAATCATACCTTAGAGATGTTCCAAATTTTTTTCTGTGGTGTCATGCCTAAGAGTTGGGGAAACTAGTTTTCATTAGCATAATGGTTGTATAACACCACTTATCAAATTGTCATTCAGATGACTCCATTCTAGGCAGTTTATGGGCATAAACCTCCCATACTTGCTCTTGGACCTTATCATATGGATAGCAATGAAGCAGTGAAGGAATATATGGAAGAAAGAAGAATAATTTAGGGGTTACTTCAAGACAATATCCATAAATCCCAAGAAATAATTAAGTTGTATGCTGACTAAATGAGGACTGAGATAGAGTTTGACATTGAAGATTGGGTTTACTTAAAGCTTCAACCATAAAGACAATATTTTTTACCTGTGAGGAAGAACATGAAGTTAGTAGCTAAGTTCTATGGGCTCTATAAAATATTGGAGAAGTATGGAAGAGTGGCATATAAGATGGATCTTCCTGATCACTCACCCATACATCATGTATTCCACATCAGCCTACTTAAGAAGAAGATTGGGGAAGGGAAGATAGTGATGACATAATTGCCCAAGACTGGTGCAGAAGGACATCTCAAAATATCACCTGAGGTTGTGCTAGGAAGAAGGCTATTTAAGAAGATGAACAGAGCTTCAGTACAGTGGTTGATCAAATGGGAAGGGTTACCTAATGAAGAGGCTACTTGGGAAGACTGTGAGGACATTAAAACACAGTTTCCCAACTTCCAGTCTTGAGGTCAGGGCTGGTTTGAAAGAAGGGGAAGTGTCAGAACAGTGGTAAGAGAAAAATGAGGGAGTTTAGTTCATATTCAAAATGAGAGGGAAAATTGATTAGAAAGTAGGGCTAGCCGAATTGGAGGAGAAACAGACAACCCAAAACGGCGTCGTCCCATTTAATTCTAATTAATTAGTCATACGGTGTCGTTTTGAGTCTTCTCTTTCAAATGTTATGCGCTGTCTTTGCTGAAAGTACAGGGAGCAACAACCTTTGTTAATTTTCACTCGTTGCTTGGTGATTCGATGATGAAGAATATTCAAGGATCACTGTTGATCCTTGCTATATGTCAGAAGGGCTGAGTTGGAGGGACAAGATCCAATTTGCGAATTGAGCTCTAGCTATAAATAGAAAGTTGCATTGGAGAAGAAGGCATTCATAAATTTAATCCCAGAGTGGTTGTTGCCATTTCCTTTCTTGTGCGAGTTTTCTTCCTTTTTTAACACTTTCTTATCCCCTTTCATCTCCAAATCTCTCTCTCTCTCTCTCTCTCTCTCTCTCTCTCTCTCTCATTCGAACTTATCTCTTTAGGAAGGTACTGGTTGCTTGCAGCTTTGGAGTTGGATAAGTTCGTTATCTTTTTCTGTTACTTCATTATCAGTTAGTTATTAATGTTAGTAATAGAATTAGTATCTGGAGACAGGGATCTAGCTTGAAATTATATGTATTAAAACACTTTTCAGCTTTGAGCGAACACACACACACACACACACACACACACACATATATATATATATATATATATATATATATATATATATATATATATATATATATATATTGTTTTGGCCATTTGCTTGTTGAATTGGTTGAGGCATTGGCCTCTAAGCTGCTGAACTGTCTAGATCGAGTCTGGGTTTGGTAATCTCCCTGTTGGGATATTACAAATTGGTATCAGAGCCCTCATCCTCTTGACCTATTAGTATGGCACACACTAGAAGTAAATCTAAGGAAGTGGAGAGTTCTCATGACTCCACAGACAATGATAAGTTTTGGAAAATAGAGGAGGACAATATGGAACTCCATGGTCACATAGAAGAACAAATGGGAACAACATATCAAATTAATTACGAACTAAAGGAACACAAAAACATGATAGATGTTTTGATGAAGGGCCATGATAGCCTTCAAAAACAAATGGAATGAGTTATAGCCCAGTTAATGCAGCTAACCACTTATGTGAATAAATCCAAAAGATCTTAGACTAGGGAAGGCAAGCAAGTGGCTGGACAATCTAGTGGGGTTACTGGGGTTAGACCTTGTTCAACACACCTAATACTATAGGTACTGATAACCATAGGAACTACATGGAGAATAGGAGAGAATGGAGGATAGATTATATGGCTCCTAAACTGGTATTTTCAGTTTTTGAAGGGATAGGAGCAAGGGAATGGAGAGGTAGGTATAAATACTATTTTCAATTACACTTAGTACTGTCAAAATGAGTATGGGCCCGTGGACCGGTCCAGTCTGCATGCTAATGGGGCGAGTATGGACTAGAGAAATGTTGATCTGTTAAAATGCGGGTATTTTTTACCCGACCCGTGCGGGGAGGATCATGCGAGTCGCGAGTTTCCTGCGGACTAAAAAAAAAAAAAAAAAAAAAATCCAACCAATTTTCCAAATTCTTAGAATTAGGAGCTAAGAAATGAAAGAAGAAGAAAAAAAAAAATCAAAGACTTGGCATTTTTCTTCCTTTTTTATCTCTTCTTCTTCCTCTTGAAGTTTTCTTCATTTTTTAACTTTTATGCCTAGATTCAAGCAAAATCCGACTTTTCAGTCGGATCTTGGTTGGATCTAGCCATCTTTCTTCCACGTTTTGTGTCTTCATCCCTTTTTTTTGCTGTAAATCGTGATAAAAAAAATTCAAAGCATTATTATTCTATATTCAAGCCTCAGATGCAAGATCTACTTCAGATCTTTTCAGATCTGGAGTTTCTCTCTAAACCCGAAATTGTTCTGGGTCCTTTTCTCAATTTTCTTCATCTTTCCGAGACAATTTATGAGACGATTGATACGCCCATGGTCTCATAGATTGTTGATTTCTAAGAAAGGTGTTGAAACTGAGCTTGCTACTGTTATTCCAGGATATCGGAGAAGCTGCTGCGAAGAATTTTATCATGTATTTATGTTTTTTACTGTTTTTTGTGTTGTTTACCTAGTCTGGGTGTGGACTTTTATTTGTTATCATGGTGTTTACACCAATGTATAACTTTTATTTTTCTTGTATTTTCGTTTTATCTTTTGATTGTAATGACATTGGCTATTTTATAATTAATGGGTAAATTTTTATTTAGCCAAAAAAAAAAACTTAGTACTAACTTAGTACAAATACTTGACCTTTCGGATCCCAAATATGAATTCCTGAAGAAAAAAAAAGATTTGAACTTTAAGAATGGGAAAATGAGGATTGGCCTTTTGAGTTTTGTTGCCTTTGTTCTTTGACAAAGACATTTCTTCCTTCCGTAATAAATCTTCTTGAGAAGCTGCTAAAACAAGATGAGGAAGATGAAAAATCAAAGTGGCGAATTCTTTTCTTTTATGGGTGAAAAAAAATGCTGAAAGAGGGAGGAGGGGTGGGTGAATTCTCAGGTACTTGGGGGTGGCGGGTGATGACGAGGATGTCTGTTGATACGTGGATTCTATTCTTTTCCTTCTTCTTTTTTTTTAATTTTGGGTGTTTGTAATTGGGCCAACCCGTAGATTTTTGCGGTTCAGTTTTTGTAGTTGGGCCCGCAGATTTGTAACGGGTCAGATATAGATTAGGCTTTGCATGATCCGCAAAAATCGGTCCAGGCCCGTTTAAAAGAAAGTCCCCACAGGGCGGAGCGAAGCGGCCCGTTTTACAGTATTAAATACACCATGTAGAGGAGAATGAAAAGATTCTACTTACTAAATTAAATTTTAGGAATAGAGCTTATACTTGAGCTAGAGGGAGGACATTAACACACCTAAATGAGACTTGGGAACAATTTGTTGCTGCAGTATGTAAAAGGTTTGGAGAGGTTGACGAGAGGCAGTTGATGGGGGTCTTTAGCAGGCTTAAACAGAAAGAGGATATAGGAGAGTACATTGACAAGTTTGAGGAGCTGAGATCTGTGGTAATCACCAAAATGCCTCATGTTGATGAGGAATACTACATTTCTATTTTTATAGGAGGCCTTAAGGATGAGCTGAAATATATGATTAAGGTTTTTGATATACAAACCTTAGATGAAGTCTGTGATAAGGCAATACACCTGCAAAGGACACTAGATGCGTTGCCCAAACCCACCAAAAAGCCAACTGGAATCCTTCCCACCCCTAAGGTACAATATAACAGCCCTAAGTTCTTACCCAACCAGAATTATCCTAAGCACCCTGGTGGTCAACCCAAGTATGGTTCAAATAGCTTTCAAAAGATTGTCTGAAGAGGAATACCAACTAAGGATAGAAAAAGGATTGTGTTTCAGATGTGGAGAGAAGTTTTTACTTGGTCACAACTGTCCAAGAAAAGAACTTAACATAGTAGTGGTGGAAGATCTGGAAGGGGAAAAAACTCGCTTTATGCGTAGTGGTTTTCGTACTGGACCTAAGAAGCCACGAACACATGTTCTCTACACGTTGCCTCAGGGATGTTATGATTTCAGTTCGAAGCACAAAAGCCTAAACCAGAGATCTCTTTCTCATAAACGAATTAGGAGATCTAATGAGAAAAGGATAACGGATAGTTTCAAGGTATCTGAGAAGAATCTTCCATACCTTATCATTTCAGTGTTAATCACATTGGTTTAGGGTTAATCATGCTCTAATTGATGACTTCAACCATGTCAAGGTGACACTCTACCGCTGAGATATATTCCTTCCCTACCCGCATCGAGAAATAAAACTCTAATCTTAAGTCGAATAGTCGAGAAACTGAATGCCATTGTTCTTGAAAAACTTGGAGCCGGACCTCTTCCCACGAGTATGGATATGAAAAAAATGGTAAAAATCGGATTCAACTGTCCCATGATTGGCTAACGATTTCGAAGGAACTGAAGTTACATCTCTTTTCCATTTCCATTCAAGAGTTCTTTCGTGTTTGCACACTCTTTTTAGACCCTGAAAAATGGACAAATTCATTTTCTTAGGAACACATCGTCACTACAAAAAGGATAATGGTGACCCCAAACTACTTCATTGATGAATTTCATCATAATAGAAATACATGTCCTACCGAGATAGAATTTGGAACTTATATGTTATTTCTCTTTGCAAAAAATCTTGGTCTTTTCTGTCTAATGTAGTGTGTGTGCGTGCATGAGATTTTGGTTGGCGGGGTTGTGGGGGGGGTCCTTATGTTGGATGATCAAACATGGATCAGAAGGCTGGAATAAAAGAAGAAGATGAAATTGGTTCTATATTTTACATTTTGCAGCCTATATACAAGGGAAAAGTAGTAATCTGTTGTTATTAATTTATTATAACTGTTTTCTTTTTGTCATCCCCTTTGTTCTAAGGGTCTATTTCTTTATGCTTTTTGAAAAATAATGTTTTTCGATTTTTGTGGAGTCTACTTTTATTTTTGTGAGAGAGATAACGTGATCCGCAACAAAGAAAGAGTGGAAAATAAGCAAAATTATTTTTGAGTGAAAAGTATAAACCCTAAACTTCTCAAAATTTGGGCTTACAAGGAGAAAAATAACAAAAATCTCGATTTTCTTAAATGTAATGCCATAGGGTTGAGGGAACAAAAAGGTCTAAGAAGCTACCACGAAATATAAAACTTTGAAAAGATAAATTTTAATTGAAGAACACTATTCTAAATTTGCGACCAATTTGTGATAAGTTGTACAATAAATTTCAAAGAAAAGTACTCTTAAGTTAGTGATAGATTAGTGATCCAAGGGCCATTATAGCAAATATCTCAAAAAAAAAAAACAATTTAGAGGTCGAATGTTTAGAAATAAAATTTGAAATTTTATTTAATTTATTTCAAGTTGCAATTTTTTTCGACCTATTATAAAATAAAATTAAAAAGATTAAATAATCATAAAAATATTTAATATTCAATTTCCTTCGTGTCACAACTCAATAATCATAAAATTGCTTGGTGGAGGAGGGAGAACTTCCATTTCTTTTCTTTTTTTGTTGCCAAGAGAGCAACTTTGTGGGAAAGCACTCCTTATGAGATTAAGAGGTGTTGGGATCGATGCTTACTAAACGCATGCAAATTTTGTTCCCCTCAGAGAGAGAGAAAGTATTTCTTTGTTACCTTATATACTATACCTTGTTGGCTTTTTCCAAATAAATAATATTTGAATTATTTACTAAATTAAAATTTGTCATCAACTAAAATTTGTAATGGTATAATGTTATTTTTTTAGTGGGTATAATGTTATTTCAAAAAAAGGAAAATGTAATTGACACATGATAATAATGTTATTGCATTTAAAAGACACATGTTTTGTAATTAAATAATGGCGAAATTGTTAATATGTTTTCTTCTATGAAAAGAAAAAAGTGGGATTATTTATTTATTACCTTATATGCTATACCTTGCTAGCTTTTTCCAATTAACAAATATTTGAATTAATAGAATAAATTAAAGTTTATCATAAACTCAAATATGTAAGGAAAGTTCTGATATGAATCATATCCATATGGACTTTGTGCTACAAAATTAGCCACGTCATCGCATAATAGTCTCTCTCCTCATTCTATAGTGGTGTGGCCAGTTTTGAATCACATGGTTCGATGAATCTGCCCATATCAGAACTATCTAATATAGAATGGTATAATGTTATTTCAAAAAAGGAAAATGCAATTGAGACATTATAATAATATACATAACTCAAATATTTTGAATGGGTGGTAATGACTATAAATAAGAGACCTTCATTGAACATACATGCGTTTCAAAAATAGTGCGATCCTATAATGGCGAAGTTGTTGATAGCATATCTATTTGTTTTTGCTATTCTTTTTGTTTCTGTTTTCTCAGGTACCTTTTGTTTAACTATTTTTTTCTAAGACATTGAAAGTACATAAAAATTATTTTTTTTAGACAAAAAAACATCATTTTCATCTCAATTCTTAGATGTGGTTTGTTCCCTTTAAAAATAATTATTTTATTTTCATTTTAGATACATGTCAATAATATTTTATGTAATCATGGTTATCGTTCCGCAACATTTTTTAAACTAAAACATCAAATATTACATCAAGGAAATGAATTTTATTCACTGTCATCACATATAAAGTTGTGTTTAATTCTCGTTCATTAATACGGAATTGAGAACCAATAATTTGTCAATTATGACGCATAATTAACTTCAAATCAAGTTGTTTACTTAATATAATATGGATAACCAATGAAGATGACTTGTTTTTATATTTATTTTGAAAACCTTATCCGAAATTTCAATGTAATGGCGAATGTTACTTGTAGAAACAATGAATCGGAGATTACCCCGACTTTCTATCCTTTACTTTACTCTAAAACAGCTTAATGTAAAAAACTTGCATTTGGTCAAGTATTATTTTAACTTTTTTTATTGTTTGTATGTAAATGTTTTATTTTGTACTAACAATATGATAATTTTGTTGTACAGATTGAAACAATGAATTTCCCAACTTGCAAAACCAGCCTAACCGGACCCTCGTGAATGAGCGTGCTTGCGTTGGAAGATGTATAAAATCGTTTCTAAGAGGGTTCATTTCAGGAACATGCATTGGCGACAGTTGTGTTTGCACACATATATGTATACAATTGAAATAAGGTTGTTTAAACCTTTAATACTTCGTTTGAGGAAACAAATAAATTATTTATTATGATATTTCAATGTCCACTTGAATGTGGATTACAAATTAACAATTCTCATGACTAAGTTAATGGTCTTGTTTTGTAAACATTGTACAATTCCCATGTGTGTGTAGTTTTTTTCTAACACGTACACGAGTTGCACATGATAATTTGGATAAGTTGAACTATATATATCAAAGAAACTCATATGAAATCTTATACTCCCTCCATATCTAAATGGCTTTAACATTTAGAATATCAATAGATAATAAAGTTTTTTTTCTCAATATTACTCTTCTACAACCACAGACTCTCTTGTCCAATTTGTCCAAATTTCAAAACTGAAGTGAAGGTCATTAACTGCGGGAAGACTTCTTCTTAATTGTAATATTAAATGAGTTTTAGTAATTACTCCAACCACTGCTCAAGGTTTTACGGGAAATTAATAATAATTTAACCTTTTATCATTTTAGTTAAAATCTATAATATATAAAGTTAGGAAAAGTTTAGGTAGAAGTTTGAGGGAGTGACATGTGGCATTTTGTGGGATGTGGACCAATTAGAAACTTACATGTGGCAATGTAAGCTCTCTAAAATGCAAAAGATGTTGTGCTCCATTAGCTAATAACTTAAGCTAAAGTTTTAAATTGCTATTGAGATAAAATATGAAGTAAGAAATTTTAGCTATAAGAAATTTTAGCTCTATATATACACACACAAACTATAAATGAGTATTAATTATAACATACAACTTATGATATAACTCATGTATTAATGTTAATTGGAATTGAAAAAGTTTGAACTATAATGAATTATGATGTTTCAAGTGACTTTTGGAGTTTTTATTCATGTAAGGGAATTTTAAAAGGCATGTATTAATGTTAATTGGAATTGAAAAAACTTTAACTATTGTTATTTATGATGTTTCAAGTGACTTTTGGAGTTCTCATTCATGCAAGGAAATTCTAAAAGAGTTAATTATAAATTATAACTCATGTATACTTAACTCCCAAGACTCTTCAAGTTCATATAAAAAAAGAAATATGAACCAGACATACTTAACTTAAAGTTCATTAGTTATATTAATGAATGAAGTAGAAGAGTTTTGTAACTTTTATTATAATAATTATATTTGTTTAGTTTATTAGTCATATTAATGAATGAAGTAGAAGAGTTTTGTAACTTTTATTATAGTAATTATATTTATTTAGTTCATTAGTTATATTAATAAATGAATTAGAATATTTTTGTAACTTTTATTATAGTAATTATATTTATTTAGTTCATTAGTTATATTAATGAATAAAGTAGAAGAGTTTTGTAACTTTTATTACAATAATTTTATTTATTTAGTTCATTAGTTATATTAATGAATGAAGTAGAAGAGTTTTGTAACTTCATTCATTAATATAAAATTTTGGGTTTTTATGAATCAATGAAGTGCCTTTTTAGTTTCTTCTAACCGACTATATTTATTTAGTTAATTAGTTATACTAATGAATGAAGTAGAAGAGTTTTGTAACTTCATTCATTAATATAAAATTTTGGATTTTTATGAATCAATGAAGTGGCTTTTTAGTTTCTTCTAACCAACTATATAAATCAAAACCAATCATGCATTCCCTCAATAACTTAAATATGAGAAAAGAAAAATTGGATTTGATCAACTAAAAAAAGAAAAAAGAAAATATCAATTTCCAATACTTTATTATTTCCCTAATGAAAGACCCTTGATATTCTATAACAATAAAAGCTTTAATAGTAAAAAATATAATATAAAAAATAGGTTTCAAAAAACCATTCTTTTTTCAAAGAAATGACTTTTCATATTATAAACAACAAACTATAATGACTATTTAAATAAAAAAATAATCTTTCTAAAAAATTGTTTTTTTAATTTCTCTAAGAAAGTAACTTTTCACTTTCTCGGGAAACCAAAAAGTCTAATTTATATATTTTATTTATTGTCATTATTATTGTTATTGTTTTGTCGGTTAGGAAAGTTCAAGAGTTTTTTCTTCTTATAAATAAAGAAATGATATGAGCAAATATGCCATGGTCTTCTTGGTTTTAATAGGTAAGAAATTCATTTTTTTAAATAATGCAATTAATGTTTTCACTTGATATATTAATTTATATGTTTATGAACAAACATCTAATAATTTTGTTTAGAGACAAATTATTTTTCAAGTACCAAGTTAAGAGAATATGTGTCTCAATTTCCAGAACATGTTTTTGTTGATTGAAGACAGAGAGCTTGCCACCCGAAAAAACATGTGTAATAGAAAATCTTGATACTTGATTCAATTCTTTTCTTGCCTTTTTTTTTCTACGTAATTATTTCCTTGCTTTTGTTTTGTTTGTTTGTGTAATTATTTTCTTACTTTTATTTGTTTGAGAATGAGGATGGATAACATGTAATACGCTATAGAGGGTGAACATTTTTTTTGTCGTTTGGTATAATGGCTCTTAAAGGTTCCCAAAATAAGCTTCTTGAAGAGGAGTAATTAGAGAATGGGCGCAAACAATTGACGGGAAAAGGGGGTGCTAAGTAGCTCTTTAGTGACGAAAGGCAAAAAAATGTAGGCTATGCTTCTTTGAGGATTGTTTTTTGTATTTTGTTATATTTATTTCATTTGAATATATATATTTTATATCATATGTAGAACAATTATAAAATATGAAGGCTATTTTGTTTTCTAGAAAAAATTAATATTTATGATGGTTTTGTTCTTAGACAAAAAGAATGAATTAGCAAGTTTATGAATAAAAAAGTAGAATTATTACATCTTATCTAAATTTATTTTGAGACATATTAACATGTTTTTCAGTTTCAGTTATATCTCTAAGCAAAATACAAGCTAGAAAACATGTACGACATCATCAAAAGAGATACAAATTAGAAATACAACCGCGCCTCGCGCGGGGATCAAACCTAGTATATGTATTGTTATCATATCAAATGCAATGTGAAAAAGCAACTTTGAGCATCCTATTCCAATCACAGTAGCAACCCGAGATGAGAATTACTAACGAGCAATCCAAGATGTACATGCTTGAAACTTATTTAAAAGACTATGATCGATCAATAAAATTTGTTTGAAGAGAACAAATAAGGAGTAAATAAAGATTAAATTGTGTAAAATTTTAAAATACACGGTAAAGTATCACGAGTGTCGTCTTCTTCTAAATCTAAAGTACGGTTTAAATCGAAAGGGAAAAATATTTGATGAAAGATTATGATCGGTGTTTTGATCTGCTTTTTGGTTCCTTCAACATAGAGATCAATTTAAACTAAACTTAACCAATGATCTTGAGTCGAAGCCATAAGAATAGAGTTAATTTTTCTTCATCGTTCATTAGGAAGAGGCACCTTAAATAAAGAAATTTTGGTGGGAATCTTAAACATGAATTCTTCAAAAAAAAATAGCCATACTAAAAGAAAATCGGCGCCAGTTGAACCAAATGAAAAGCTAGCCAAATAGGCATTACTCCAAATTCCGGTGAAGTCAAATTGTGAATACGATTCAAAAAAATAAAAATGATGAAAGAGAATTTGTATATTTTCAATAGAGTATGATAACTAAGAGGAAAATGGAGTAATTCAATTGGAGAGTTGTAAAATTGATAACTACTCTTTGATAGGATAAATAAAGGGTACAATAGACATTTTGTTTCAATTTTGATTGACTTCATCAAAATCTTAATATTAGTGAAAAACTCAAATGTTAAAGCTATTTAGATATGGAGGAAGTGTAATATAATTCCGAGCAGATTTTGTAATCAAATTAGTCATTTGCATATATTTATTTACCTTAAATAGTTTTCACTAATCACCAAAAAACCCATTAGCACCACCTTATAGAGCTATACTTTGAAGAAATACATCAGCAATTAACATAAATCAGAAATTAGTTTCTCTATAACTCTATATAAGCTTGAGAAACTTAACATAAATCAGCAATTAGTCCCAAAAGGGTTTGAAGAGAAGGCCTAAAAGTTCTTGCGAGGTAATTCACCCAAAACAGAGAAATTTAACATGAATAAGATGAACTCAAAATAAAATTGTAAAATTCGCCAAATAGGGCTGCAAATTTTGAGCAAGGATGAACTTAAATTAAAATTGTTAATCTTTATTTGATCAGTACAAGAAATTCCAAAAAACAAAATCATGAACAGAGATTCTTGTGTGGATCTAGGGCAATGATTAACTCAAATTCATCAAATTTTGCTTTCTACGACAACAATTATGAAAAAATATTTGAACTTGTAAAGAAATTAGATGAATTGGTTTTGTGAAAGATAATAAGGCTTTTGGAATTTGAAATGTGTACGCTTCTGAAATTGATTTTCTTTAATATGGCTTTATGAATTGGTTTATCTATGATTAGAGGAATGATTTTCTTGAAATTTCATGGCAAATTGGCTCCACAAGTCCAAAAACTATTTTGGTTTGGTGATTTTTTGTTCAAAAGCTATTTTTTTACAAATCTTAGTATCAAAACAAATTATGTTTTGTGGAATAGGTCATTCCGTTCAAAATTCCTTCACCAACAGAAGATGATGGGCTAAAATTCCAAAAATAACCTTGATTGTTTTAGAGTTGACGAGGTTCGAAATTTTATTAATAGTTGACCGAAGGAATTTTGGACGGAAAGACTTATCCCACCAAACATAAATTGTTTTGATACTAAGATTTGTAAAAAAATAATTTTTGGACAAAAATCACCAAACCAAATTAGTTTTTGAACCCTGAGGAGCCAATTTAAAAAAATTGATTTAGAGCTTGGGAATAGGAATGGCCATAAAGATTTGGGTTGAAGGGTGGCGGGAAGAGATGGAAGGAAAACTGTTATTTTACCTCTATTTTTTTAGTATGTGTATGACACATGTTCAAACTGGCCGGATTCCGTCGCGAAAGTTGTGTGAAAGATTCTTATTGATGCGCATAATTTTTTTGAAGATTTTTTATACCGTTAAAAATAAACTAGAACTGTTGAGGTTAAAGTAAAATAGATAGGGGACGTTTGAATCTATTTTCTCTTTGTCCACTTCACCAAGCTACGTATTGGTATTTCGTCATGAATATTATATTTCTTTTACTATAATTTCAAAGACGATAATTTTATAAATATGAGGTGCTAGAAAATTTCATCTTACATCTTTGTTTTATGCATTTCATACACTAGTTATAAAAGAGTTCTGCAAACATAAATGTTTGAAGTACTGCTACATGTTGCTTCCAGTAAGCAATGTGTTGGATGTTGTACCTTGGGACGTTGCTTTGTAGGTCTGAAGCAATTAGACGAGTAAATTGGTTTAAGGGAAAATGTTTGGCTACTGCCTCGTTCATTATTCAATCTGAATTACAATATACTGGTTTCGTTTTGTTTTTATTTTATAACAAGTGAACAACAAAATATTTTTGCAGCAAACCCGGCCTAGTGAATTTCAAGTAAGACCATATTAGCTCCAGTGGTGATGTGGAGATTCCAAAACAAAAGATCCAATAAAACATCTACTAAAAAGAAGGGGGAAAGGAAAAAATTGAGTCTTCTCAAGGGAATAGGAATACTACAAGAGCGGTTCGTGTCACACCCCGTACCCGGGTGATGATCTGGCAGTGCCTCATCAGCCAATGAATAACAGAACCCATAGCAGAAAAATAATGTTTATTATATCCTATTATGTAAAGGAAAAACATCATAATTATAAATAAATTCAACGTAACAGGCTTACAAAAACATCATAATTATAAATAAATCCAAAGTAAGTGAAATGTAGGTTACACCAAGTGTTCTTACGACATATAAAACATAAATAAAGACAAGTTATACATGTAAAATACGGTAGGTATGATATAACACATAAAAATAGCACAACATAACATTAACAATAATATAATAAGCTATAAGTAAACAGATATGTCTTAGTCCATGGCTTCTACCCATCACACACCTCACATTATGTGTTCTTGTTATCCTATGTTCATTATAGATTTTATCCCTAAGCTTCGACCTGCTCTGATACCACTTCAGTCACACCCCGTCTCCGGAATGATGACATGGCAGTGCCCCATTGGAAAATGAAGAACCAAAGCAACAATCAGAGAATTACTATATAAAGGAATTTATTATTCAAATTCCATAAATAGCAATAACAACACTAGCGGAAACATTATCTTAAAAAAAAATCTTCTAATTACAACTGATAAATTAACTACAAGTTCGAAATTAAATAACTAAGAAAGGGAAATAACAGGTGTGAAATATCCAGTTAGAATCACTCTTCGTAATCCTCATTCCAAGCTCCATCATCATAGGTAGAATCAACATCTACAAAACCTGAAATAACAAAATCGGATATGGGACTGAGCTTCGGTGCTCATCAGGGACTAAAACATTAATATAGATAATAAAGACTGAACAGATACAGATAATGCAGATGTCCGTTTCCAAAAATACCCCTATGGAAGTATATGCAAATGACTCGTCCAAAGTCTAGCAACACTCAGAACTTAATGCAAGATAGTGCAGTACATAATATATCAGAACACAACAGAGAGTTCAGAACAGAACAGTGGACTGCACAGCTGCGGTTTTCAAAAAAAAATGAGATTCAAACTTGTACAAAAATGCACTAAACAATACCCAACTCGTATGCGACCAAAAAGACTCCAACAACCAGCAATTAAATACCCAAGCAAGGAAGAACACATCTAATGCAACAATTAAGCAATTAACAACATTCTTCGCACCTAATCGATTCCATAACCGAGTGTCACGACAAGCACCACAGCGTTACCCATTCGGTACACCCAATCACATACTCGACTTAGATACTTACAACATTGCTAAGGCTATGACACAACTCCCAACATATGAGCTCTTTTATCTATTCACTACTACTCAACAATAACGATGGTGGTCTAGATTATCAACCAACTATGACGGTTCAGTATCAACACGTGGGTTCGGGTAGCCCCAAACTAAGGGCCACAGATTTTAAAGATCAGCTCATTTACATTGTCTCATCATCCTTTACCAGGGACTTCACAAAATTACTACCGTATCTAATGCTTGGTCCCATTAGATGCGGACCCAGAACAGAACAGAGCAGAAAGACCACTTGGGGTCACAGAACATACTCGGGGACGGAAGGCGGGAGGATCCTGCTAGACAAAGGCTCAAAGAGGGCGACGACACGGTCGACCATAACCAATTAGGACAACAACAACGACTCCAAATAAGACCCAAAAGCCATTAATCAAAGAGGCAATTACATAACATATATACAAAACAGTACAGAGGCAGTTTATGTGAATATAGAAATTATGAAAGTAATAGGAAAGTAATTATAAGGCATGCTCAATTTACCCAATTCAAGACATATATCAATTAAATTAAGAGTTAACATCAAATAATCAGTCTCTAGCAGTTCATGCAATTGAATATCCCCAAATTCAGTAAAAATATGTCGGAACATTATATCAGTATTATTCAGAATTACAGAACAAAAAAATCAACGAGAGAAAGCGGGTCTCTACCGTTACGGTGATAATCAGTCTACATCGACTTCACTTCCGCAGCTATAACTCGCGATCCGGATATTCAAATGGTAATTCGTCTGCTTTGCCTCGAAGCCCCTTCGAATATCTTCGATTTAGTATATCTCGCGATGAAAACTTAATCTCAAAAAATTTTAATTATCGTGTCGAAGTTCCGGACAAAATATAGAAAACTCACCAAAAATATACTCCCTTCGTCCCAAAATAACTGTTCACATTTCCTTTTTAATCTGTCCCAAATTATTTGTCCACTTTCTAAATAAAGGGCTCATTAATTATAATTTTTCCAATTCTAACCCTTACATTAAATGTTGGAGAGAGAAGGCTATAGAGAGAAGAGGAGGTAGAATTAAATTAGAGTAATATTAAATAGGGTTATGTTTGACATTGTACCATATTCCACTATAGAATTTGATGAAACCTTAATTCCCGTGTAAAATATAAAATGGACAGATAATTTGGGACGGAGGGAGTATCTCGCGGCTACTGCTGCTTTATTTTATTTATTGTGTGTTTAGTGTACGGTTCCCGATAACATAATTGCTCAAAGATGAATTTGCCTTTTCTCCTTTTCTTGTACACAATAAAGGCGATACCCACGCCCCCAAGGCCCCCCACCACCCGATCCGAGCGGGGCATTGTGGAGGATGTAAATCAAGGTGACCCACGGTTCGATTGGTGGGAGGCCTTGTCTTAGCCCCTCCCAGAAGCCACCCCCACATTGGAGGGTTGAAACTTCCACACTGCGGCTGCCAAGCATTTTCTCCTTTTCTTTTCTTTGTTACCTGCGACTGAGAGAGAGAATGAGCCGCCGCCCCTCTCTTTTTGTTTTCTCTTGCGACCCAGAAGATGGAGAAGTTTTATGTTGGAATGTGAGTAAATTTAAAATTTATATTCAAGCCAATAAACAAAATACACGTAAAAAAAAAAAATTAATTGACTTTTTAACTTACATGTATTTTATTTATTGGTTTGAATGTAACTTATAAACTTACTCACCTACCAAAATAAATTTTATCCAGAAGATGACCCACGATCCCATGCTTCCTTTTTATTTCTTTTCTTTTCTTTTCTTCTCCTGATCCCCACGAAATGGGGTGAACTCTTTTTTTTTAATTCATTTTCCATTTAATTACTGTGATTCTCCTAATCTGAATAAAAATAACAATTAAGTCCAATTAATTATCTAATTAAATTGCTCATCTAAATGAATCGCGATTAAATCCTCAAACCTCGATACATGCGCGTAACGTCCCTCAATAAAAACGTACACAAAATAAAACATGTTAAATGATGTAGCAATTAATTAGACACGTAGTCACATAACTACAATTAATAAATCACGCTTACACAGTTAGTCGCGAAAATTTAAATTACACATCAAATATCACGTAAGCAAAAGTTACGGGCTTCACACATGAGCTGCGAAGTCCAGTAAGCATCAACACCATTGGGATGAAATATCAAATAAGACTCAAAACCATTCCCGGCTTCCCAGAAATACGTATGAAAACATGCAGAGTTTAGCCTGACTTGTAAAGATTTAAAAACACAATAGAAAATCATAACAGAGTTATCATAATGCCTCATAAGGAATCAAAACATAACAGAGATTATAAAAGACATAAAAGCCTATCCGGTCGACTACAAAGCTCCGGACGAAGGAGTTTCCAATCCGGTCGACCGTAAATCACTACCAATCATCCGCAATTGGTCCCAGTAGTTTGGTCCGGGTGATGACACAATGATCCGGTCGTTCAAACCAAGATTCAGTCATACCCATTTTAATGTAATTTTGTGAAGGAAAATGCATTTCTGCATTTTCCAAATCCCAGCCCAAAATGCAACTTAGGCCTATATGTACACAACAACAAAAGACAAAGAACAGAGTATGCCAATAACCATACTCTTCATATCCTCACTGATACATCGAAATACACCATGAGCATCATGCTTTATCCATACAAAACACACACATAGACATACGAGCATGGTTACCACTATGACACATAAATCTCCAAAATCAAAAGTGTACAATGTAGAATAGTAAGAAGTTTTCAGTAATCAATTCAATAGTCACTTCATTAGTCAGTTCAGTGACCAGTTCATTATGTTTTCATTGTTTTTCATCGTGAAGAGAGTTATGTTTTGGTTTAGTCGAACATCACTCTTAACCGAGTGATAATTATGATTGATGATCGGATATAGCATTCTATCATGACTTGAATGTGAGAGACATTTAAAGGGTATTGTCCTCTCTTATTGGAAAGATATATCCATGGACCCCTCGATAGGGAAGACTGTTTAAATATGCATGGTCATGCTCACATATATTTAATAAAAGGTTATTAAATATTATTTGCTAGAACAATCTACCTAGTGGTGTCAATCGAGCTATGTGAGCCGAGTTTGGCTTAGTTCACACAAAAATTGGAAAATTTAGCTCACGCTCAGCTCGAAAAAGCTCGCATACATTGAGCTCACGTTCATCTCACATTTTAATGCTGAGCTTACGAGTCTAATGAGCAAAATTTATATTAGGAAAAAAAATTGTGTACCAAGAATAGTAGAATAAAATGATTCATGAGACTAAATCATGAAAATAATTCAAATATACATAATACAATTATACTTAAATATTGTAGCAAGATAAACTAATAAAAATATACCCAAAGATAAAGTTTGAGAAAGAGAGAAAAAGAAACGATGGCTTTTTGCGAGCTTTAATTGGGTTGAGTGGGCTCGGCCCACATAAAATTCGAGCTTGAATATGAAGCTCACGCTCGGCTTACCTAAGCTCACGATCACATTTTTTCGAGCTATGTGAGCCAGGTTCGCGCCCGCTCGAACTCGTTGACACTTCTAAGTCTACCTAGAGATCGAGTAAATATAATTTTATAAGGGTAACAACGACCATACCTTAGACTTAATTAGTATACTGTGTGACAAAAGGATTAAATAGTATATTGAGAATAAGTAATCGGTCCACCGATTTTTCATTTAATCTGGGTAGTAACAATTGCCTTGCTAGAGACTTTTTGTGACTTATGAATATTGACGGCATGTTCTATATAAGAGAGGGATTGTCACACCCCGTCTCCAAGTAATGACATGGCAGTACTCTAAGTCAATGAAGTATCGAACCCAGTTACTGAAATGAAACTTCAGCAACTCTTTATTACTTTAAAGGAAATATAAACCATATGCTCTATTACATCAATAAAGGAAAAGTTCAAGGGAAAATTATAAAAGTGTAAATGTTCACATGTTCACATATTACAACACTAAACTAGTCAAACTTCGTCATCAAAGTACTCCTCCTCATAATTCTCGTCCAACGCTCCATCAACCTGCAAAAACAGTCAACATATAAGAGTGAGCTAAAAGCGCAGTAAGCATCGATCACCCTTGGGATGAAGCATCGAATAAGACTTGAAAAAGTTTTCCTGAATCGCAAAGCATTTAAAATATAGACGAAACAGAATTAGCTTGGAAAGCAATTAAAACAATACTAAACGGAACTAAAATAGAATCAGAACTAAAAACAGAAAACAATCCAATCACAGTGCACGGACGAAGCAGTGCCTCAGACTATGGACGAAAAGTTCCGTCCTTGGTATCGTCCGCCAAAACATTGCTCTCAGTAGTTGTGCGAGCGAAGTTGTGGGACGAAATGCTTCGTCCCATGGGAATTCATAATGTTGTTTTTCATGGACAATTTTGTACATGAAATCTAATTTCTGCACAAACTTTTTCCCAACCCGAGAAAATGCAGATTTTTTACTCTACACATATACAAAAAAAAAAAATTACAACTCAAACAAATATCATGCTTCAACTATATTCAACAATTCTGAAACAACAGATCGGAAATTTGTGCTACGAGCACCATGACTACTCATACACTTCAAACGAATTTTCATGTCAAACTTAACAGATATAATCTAAGCAATCAAGACACATATCATTAGCACAATTGAGCTTAAGGTCTGGAAACAATTCTAAATACCTCTTAACATCCTTTAATTATTAAGTTACCCGTTAAGAAGGGCTCGACTGAGTTTTGCACGGATTCATATATGAGTACCCTCCGAGCGAAAAAGACACGAATTTTAAGGGCACGTCTGTTGTGTTATCGTTCACCCTTGTGAACTCCATAACGGCATATTAACAGTCCTACTTATTATTCTCATTAGGAATCGAGTCTGAAACTATACTAATTGAGAGTGCTCCCGGGCACTGTAACTGATTATGTTCTACAATGTCCTATACTAGGATTATCAACATACTAGAGCTCTAATTGGGAACCAAAAACTAGACTCCAACAAAACAGTCAATCAAGAAGCAATTAACAAACGCAGCAATATACCAATCAATCACAACCACATCTAAGCAATTTACATAAACACTTCATCCATTTTGAATGCACTAAAAACATGAATGAAAACCAAATTCAAGCAATTCAACAAGTTTTGTAAAAATGACAATTCATGATGGTTTAAGGACTGAAATTCAAGGGTGAATGATCCTTACTTGTCAAACTTAAGCCAAAATCCTAAAAACCAGAAAATCCCCAATTATGGCAGAATCAACCTCACTACAAGAAAAGCGTGCATGAGGACGGACATTTTTAGTCGCTAAACTAAATTTAGCGACCGATTAACGACCGAATTACGTGGTCGTGTATTTTTCGTCGCTAAGCAAATTAACGACCGAATACCGACGGAAACGTTAGCGACCTAATATTCGGTCTCTATATACCGACTGAATACCGACCGACGGGTCAACAGTATTGACTTTGACTTTGACTGGATAACGACCGAATACCGACGGAAACATTAGCGACCGAATATTCTGTCTCTATATACCGACCGAATACCGACCGACGGGTCAACAGTATTGACTTTTGACTTTGACTGGATAACGACCGAATACCGACGGAAACATTAGCGACCGAATATTCCGTCTCTATATACCGACCGACGGGTCAACAGTATTGACTTTTGACTTTGACTGGATAACGACCGAATACCGACGGAAACGTTAGCGACCTAATATTCGGTCTCTATATACCGACCGAATACCGACCGACGGGTCAACATTATTGACTTTGACTTTGACTGGATAACGACCGAATACCGACGGAAACATTAGCGGCCGAATATTCCGTCTCTAGTTACCGACGGAATACCGACCGCACGGTCACCAGTGTTGACTTTTTCTTTGACTAGTGCGGTCGTTATTCCGTCGCTATATTGTTTTAAATTTTAAAAAAATAAATCTAAAATTTAATTAAATCCCTATTATAAAAAAATAGCAATACACCCAAAAATACAAACCAGAAACAGTATCATTAATAAGATCCCAAATAGCAAAAACATTCACAATCAAAGTGTCCACTTCTCATTAGATTACAACACTCACAATCAAGTCCACACTTTGCATTACAACACTCACAATCCAAAAGCACACTTCTCATTACATTAAATACTCACAATCAAAGTGCAAACTTCGAATTACAACATTCACAATCAAAATGTGCACATTACATTACAACACTCACAATCAAACTGCACAGATTGTATTATCAAAACTCACAATCAAAGTGTGCACTTCTCATCAACTCCTTGATGTCATTCATATGTATATCCTTAGAAATGCATGAGTAGCAATCTGAAAATTCAAGAATAAAATTATTTTATGACAATAAAATTACTACTTTAAATTATGTTAAAAAGTTATACAATATGACTTCTAATTTATGGTAATAAAGTACAAAAAAAAAAACCAACAAATATTACTCACCTGCAATATGTGGAATTCCAAGAAGCGAGAAAAGCTTAATCATTCTAAATCATCATCCGACATAAATTCATCATCTTCTTCAGAATTGTCATCACCCGACATATCCTCATCGTCATCATCTTCATGAACACGGCTCATTTCGGCCACAAGTACAACTTCACTTTCCCCTGACCGGTGTGCAAGTTGACCAACGTCAGTAATAGTTGGATCAATGCGACTGGTCTCCTCCTCGCGTACTTCGTCCTGATACGGTACCGGAACACCAGGAACGTCAAATAGACGTGGTTTGGAACGACACACAGCCAACCAATCAGCCCTAGATGTTGTCTTACTACCCGGATAAGGTGTGTAGTAGACTTGTTGACATTGGGAAGCAAATACAAATGGATCGTAACCCTGGTAGGTTCTTTTCCTATGGATTTCTACCAAGTTTATATTGAGGATGCACTCTTAAACCTCAATTTGGAGTAGAATCAAACCAGTCGCATCTGAAAAGAATAATTTGTTGGTCAGGTAGTCCAGCAATTTCAACCTCAATTACTTGCTTCAATTCACCGTAATAATCTCCTTTAACCCATACCCCGCTGTTTGTCGTTCCTTTTCCATCGTTGTGGGCTTTGGTGTGAAATCTATAACCGTTAACAAAGTAACCGGTGTATGACATCACTCTCCTTGACGGGCCCCAAGACGCATTTTTCAACAAAATTTCGAAATCTTCCGAAGGCTATGTATCCGTTGAGCAATAAAAGTTAAATTATTTTAATTATGCATTCTTATTACAAGTACATTTCTACACAATACCAACTTACATGAGTTCCAAACCATTTGGAAAAATCATTATAAACCCGACTTTGAAGTTCTTCCTCCGTTATCTCAGTGGGTTTGTTCATGTACTTGACTAACAAATTTCTGAGTTACAAATTAAATGACAATATTATTATTTGGCCACTTTTAATTATATAACAAAAAATGAAGCAAATAGATAAGTTTACTTACTGAAGATATGGTTCGACCTCTTCACAATTCATTAGGATATAATTCACCGATGTTTTATAATATTTATCGGGATAATAAAATCCTTTCTTTTTTTCCAAATGATCTTCGGGTAAGTTGCAAATTGATAATACATCCGGTCCGCTAATCTCGTCTTCACCATCATTTCGCCCAATGGTTGTAACTCTCGTTTTCACGTGGGGTTCGAAATAATAGCTAAAGAATGTAGCAGACTTCTTCGACCAAGTATGCATTGCAAATTGACCCCTCAACTCTAGCCTTGTTCTTTATCTTCTTTTTCGGATGGTGCGAGTATCTAATTAAAACATATGTAGTTAATCACATTGTAAATACGTACATGAAAAAATATAGATGAAGTTGAGATAACTTAAGTCAATGGTTGTTACCTCTCGAATTGGTACATCCACCTAAACTGTACCGGGCCACCAACCTTGGCTTCGTACGGAAGGTGAATTGGCAAGTGTTCCATCATATCAAAAAATCCCGGAGGAAATATTCTCTCTAACTTGCATAATAAAATAGCGATAGTGTCCTCCAATTCTTGCATATGCGCCACACTCAACTTTGGGGAACACAAATCTCTATAGAACGAGACTAAGTTCAACCCGAGGGTCCCCAAACATTTGCCGGTAGTACTTCTCTAAGTGCTATAGGGGATAAGTCTCTCCATGAATACATGAGAATCGTGACTCTTCATTCCAGACATTTTCAACTCTTTCATATCAACGCATCACGCCAAATTCGATGCATATCCATATGGGAGCCTTAATTCTTTAACCCACTGCAAAACCATTTCTTTTTTAGGCTTGGTAAGAGTGAAACATGCCTTCGGTTTTGTTGCTTTACCTCGGCCATCGTGTTTAATATTCAATTCCGGACGATTGCAATACCTTTCAACGTCCGCTCTAGCTTTAACATTGTCTTTAGTTTTACCTTTCACGTCCATCACGGTGTTAAAGACATTATCAAACACGTTTTTTTCATTATGCATGACATCAATGTTGTGTCTTATCAAAAGTGTCCGCGAATAAGGTAAGTCCTAAAATATACTATGTTTAGCCCAACTATGATCCTCGTCCCCTCGCCTTGCTCTTTACCGATCTCTTCGATTGTATCGGTAATTTTTTTGATAATCTCTAACTCTAAGGAACATTTCATGACCACTAAGGCGAGTCGGGCGAGTCTGCTCTCTCTTGTCGCCGGTCCTTTCTGAATCCCTTTGCATCTCTTCTAAAAGGATGATCGGGTGACAAGAAGCATGTGTGGCAATCGAACCACGATTGTTTCCCTCCGGATCGCAAATGGAACACTTGTGTTTCCTCCATACAATATGGACAAGCGTGAATGCCAGCTGTACTCCATCCACTCAACATTCCATATGTCTGGGAAATCACTAATTGTCCAAAGTAATGAAGCCCTCAATTTAAAAATTTTGTTTTTTTGAGATATCATAAGTTTCCGCTCCTTCACCCTACAGCTTGATTCAATTCATCGATTAAAGGTCGCAAGTACACATCGATCTTGTGTTTTGGATTTTGAGGTCCGAGTACAATGATAGTTAAGAAGATTACATTGTTCTTCATACACATCCAAGGGGGAGATTATAAGGTGTTAGAAGAACTGCCAAGAAGAATAGTTCTTCCCTCGACATGCCGAAAGGTGCAAAACCATCCGTGCATAACCCTAAGCCTTACATTCCGAGGTTCCGCTGCAAAATCGGTGTGTGTTCTCGTCAAAATGTTGCCAGCTCTCCATCCCGTGGGTGATTCATTATTCCCTCTTCCCTCTCACCTGTCTCGAGTGCCATGTCATGTGCCTTGCAGTTTTCTCGGATGCATACAATCTTTGTAATCTTGGAGTAATCGAAAAATAATACATCTTTTTGCAAGCAATCTCTTTTAATCGTGTATTTTTTGATTTCTTTTTCTTAATGTATCTAGCATGGCCATAAAACTTGCATTCTCTACTCTCAACATCATCTTTCCAATACAACATACAACCGTTAACACAAACATAAATCTTTTGCACCGGTAATCCAAGGCCTTTAACCAATTTATTCATTTTGTAAAAGTCGTCTAAAGCATTATTATTTGTAGGATGTGCCTCTTTCATCAACTGCGCAAATTTATCTATTGTAGTATCAGATAAGTTGTCTTCGGACTTAATGCTCAACATCCTGGCAGTCATTGAAAAGTCTGTGAATGGTTTGTACAACCATTGTACAATGGGCTATCAACGACTTTCAACATGTCATAGAACTTTTGTGCCTCTCGGATTGGGAGGTTCTTCCACGTCCCCTATTTTGTCTGCTCATTAAAACTTGGTCCCGCAGCATCAATAATCATATCTCGATAATTGTTCGGTATCGTGTGTCTTTTATAATTATCCATTTCATGAACAAACGGGATTTGAGGCATGGGAATGAATGCCTCACCATGACATGTCCAATTATAATAGTTAGACACGAATCCGTTCATAACAAGATGATACTTCACAATATCAGGCATATGAAAATACTTATTCCTACAAACCCCACAAGGACACCTAATCCCATCTGTTTGTACATTAGCAGACGAACTAACTGCGAAATCCACAAATCGTTTCAATCCCGCTATAAATTCTTGACTATGACGAGGTCCACCACTCGTTGTCGAATCCATATACATCCAACTACGGTAGTCCATTACAAACACAATATCTGCGTATATCAAGTCTTAATAATTAAATGCATATTAGCTTTTTACCTTATTTTTATGATTTCATTTTGTTACAATTTTCTTAATGTGCATTAACAAAATTTCAATGTGAGAATAAAGATGAAATTTTACACCCTAAACTAAAGGTAAAAATCTAGTAAACTTAGAAAATTTTGCCACTTTCATATCATCATTTATTATGCAAAGAAATAGAGACAAATTCTTATCTTTGAAATAAATAGAGCAAAATTTGATTCTCTTATTTACCATGGCATATCATCAAACACATTGCCTTCAACCCAATACCAAAAAATAAAAGGTATGCCCTAAACATATTAAAAGGTAAAATGCCCAAAAATTTGATTCTTTGATGCTAGAGATTAAATGGTTTAAAAGCATTAATATTGACATTAATAACATTATAATAAATAGAAAAGTTAAGATTTTCACCTAAAACCCAACTGAAATCAGAGGTGTTGGGGAAGTCTTGTGGGTGCCGGAGGTGGTGGCGCCGTCTTGGAGTTACCGGAGGGGGTGGTAATGGGAGGAGAAAGGGGTTTCACAGTGAGTTTGGGGGCAAATCGCCGGAAGAGATGGTGGTGGAGGTAGAAATTGCAACTGGGCAGAATGAGTATTGGGGGAGGGCTTCGTGCCTTAAATATTTTTCATTTAAGTGTTAAACCGAGCGACCGATTTATTTCCGTCGCTATTCGGTCGCCCAATAGCATGCCTTTTGGCCATTTGAAAAGTTTCTGCCCATCGAGAACCGTCATATATGCCGACGGCAAACCGACGGCATAGTCGGTCGCCCAAAAGAATGTCTGAAGAAAATAATGATCCCGCGCACTGGACAAGACGACGCCGTTTCGGCATTTTACGTTAGCGACCGAATAGCGACCGTACTGGCATATTCAATCGCTATTCGGTCGCCAGAAGAATGCCTGAACACTTGTCAATTTTTGAAAAAAAAAGATCCCGCGCACTAGACAAGACGACGTCGTTTCGGCATTTTACGTTAGCGACCGAATAGCGATCGTCATTTGGCATATTCGGTCGCTATTCGGTCGCCTGTAAGAATGCCCGAACACTTGTCAATTTTTGAAAATAAAGATCCCGCGCGACCGGACAAGACGACGCCGCTTCGGCATTTTACGTTAGCGACCGTATCGGCATATTCTGGCCGCCATTCGGTCGCCCTGTAAGAATGCCCGAACACTTGTCAATTTTTGAAAATAAAGATCCCGCCCAGATCGGACAAGACGACGCTGTTTTGGCATTTAAATTTAGCGACCGACTCGCGACCGTACTGGCATATTCGGTCGCTATTCAGTCGCCTCTATAGGTATAGCGACCGAATAGCGACGGGAATGCTAAACAATTTTAAATTCCTAAACCGACATCTCTCAGAATGCGAATACAAACTAATCTTTTTATTGTACTAATTATTTCATCATTAATGAGCATTTATAAAAAAAAAAAATTAGTTACATTATTTAATGATTCACGTACATGTCAACACAAATGTATTACTTGAATTGTTCTGCTTCAGGTCTTTACAGGTATTTTGTGAATAAGTATAAGTTTTAAAAATGGAATCCGGGAGAATATACCGACCGAAGTACGACCGGTATATCCGTTACTTACTATAGCGACTAAATAGCGACGGACAACATGTTTCGGTCGCCATTCGATCGCCCAAATGATAAATTACAGCGCATATTGTCAAAACGAAACCTCGATCTAAATTCGTCGCTAATCCGTCGCTAAACCCTAACCCTAAACCCTAAGACGGGCGCTATTCGGTCGCTCGTCGGTCGATATAAAGCCAATTTTCCAGTAGCAGAACAGGGTAACTATATAACAGACCCCCTGCACAAAAAACAATCAGCTATCTTCCATTCAACATAAAACATAAACCAATCAGCTATCTTCCATTCAACAGAAAACATCAACCAAAATATAAATTTCAAAATAATCACAAAACTTAACTTAAAAAAAGCATTAAAAGCATACAAATAGTTACAAAATTAAGTAAATAATCTATTGACTCCCCAAAACAGAATCGACAGTTAAGGGGTCATCGTCATAGTCTGATTCTAACTCATCGTCTAAGATGCTACTCAATTTGGCCTCTATCTCAGAGGCACTTAATACAACCTGGTCCCTATTTGTTAAAATTTCAGCTAACATACTAGCTAGACCCTTGTTTCTCTTCTTTTCCCTCATCTTGAATTCTCTTTTTTGCTCGGCTAGTTTTTTCTTAAAATCTGCTTCCATTTCGCTCCGCATTTGTTCCATGTCTGAATGCGACACCGCCTGGCTGCCTCGCTTCATTGTCTTTACCACATCACTAAAGGAACCGAGTCCTTGGACACGTCCCTTTCTTAGCCCACCCGCAGCCTCAGCAGACAACTCAATCTGAGTCGGCAAATCCGGAGGAGGCAATCCGGCTTGAGTTGCCTTGCTTGCGGCGTCGTCATGAACCTCATGGAACACCCGCTGTCAAAAAAAATGTCATTAGGATATTACATTAAATAACTAATATCAAAAAAGGAGAAACGGTAATTAAATACTTACAGACAACTCTCTAGAATCTTCATCAACCCATTCGCCTTTCTTTGGGCCGAGTTGGTGTTGATGAACATGATCGTAATTGGCCGAGAATGGGACTGCATGTCTGGCCTCCTTTTCCTGTTAAACAAAATCATTAAATACGAACAAAAAACACATACAATATAAGAATACGTCAATTAATAAATTTAAGTACCAGTCTCATGTGGTGCTCAATGTGGCTGAGCGAACCTCCCGTGTGCTTCATTGGGCCTTTGCCACCCCTCCCTTCTTTCCGGTTTTTTGCTGCTTGTTCTGACTTGGCTTTAAAATCCGGAGTGTTCCAGTAATCTTCAAGTCGTGCCCAATCCGTCTCGAAAAACCCATGTGGGCCTCTTATTTTTTTCCGAGCGTCGCTCATAATGCCGCTTAGTCTCCTCGTCAGTATGGTACGCCAGCCTGTCTTGACGCCATCCTCATGCTCAGGAGCCCAGCGATACTTTTTCTGCAATTTGAAATTCTAGTTAGATAACTAAATTCAAATACTTCTAAATTTAAAGACTTCTAAATTAAAAGACTTCTAAATTCAAACTTATTTTCTAATTTACTTACCTTGAACTCGTCCCACCACAATTTTTCTTCTTCCTGGGGAACATCCTTGATGGTGCTATATGCCCCCTTGAAACGATCTTGAAAAATTGAAGTAATTGCGTGCGAACAAATTTGGATGCCAACCTAAAACTATAATAGCAAAGAAAAAAATTTGATTAGTTACTATAATGACGACAAGTAGTATAATTAGCTTAAAGGAAATAAATTAGTTACTTACGTGCCAAGGGTAGGCTGAAGGAGAATACGCGTATCTACTGTAGACGCAACTCCGCCAGAATCAGACGCTGCCTGTGGGAAAGTCGGCTGGTGAGTCACCGATCCTCCTACCGGCATAGACTCAGTCGCGTGTACTTCCGCAAACGTATCCCGAGATGTCTGTGCATCATCAGCCTGTGATGGAGGTGTCGTAACGGGCACAGGAGCAGATCGCGGTTTCTCCCCCAAATCCGGTGATGAACTAGGCTTGGAGATGGCCGGAGCGAGACGTGTACCGCGAACCAAATAGTAAGGCTACTCGTATACCTTTCCTTGGCGGCATCTCTGAAATACACTGAAAGAATAAAAACTTATGTGTTACAATATTAATATTAATACATAATTGGTCAATTCGCACATATCATCGCACACTATCAATTCGCACATAAGAAAGAATATGAGTAATGTACTATAAACCAAAAAATCATGGTAATCTACTGTATACCAAAACTAAGCATGGTATGCACAAATCATGGTAATCTAATGTATACCAAAACTAAGCTTTGAGAAGTAATAACTTGAACGCATAATATTAACACGATTTCAACTTTGCATTCTTCTCATCATTTGTAGACATTTGATTTGTGGATTTATATGAAAGACAACATTTATCCTAAAACAAATTCAAATAAAAGAGGAGAGAGGAGAGACCAAAAAATGTTTGAACCATTCAAACAAAGGACCGTGCATAAATTGCAAGTAGGCTTGTTAGCACTCTAATTAACATCAGTAGCACAGATGATTGTGACACAGAAACAAAGATAAATATTTAAGATTGTCTTCTAGGTGTAATGGAGAAAATGTGAATATCTTGGATAGTAGTGCTAAAAGAAGGTAAAAACAACGGATAATAGTACCATAAACTACAGGATATGCAGAAGATTCAACAGCTACTGGATAACATAAATATGTAACAGTTATGTACATAGTTTAGACAGAATGCCAGTGAAGTAAAATTATAGAAAAACAACTTAAGCAAATAATGGAGAATCACGTGACACAAATCCTACTTTAACATCAAGTCTTAATTAGTAAGTGGAATGTGAAATTATTATATCATCCTTTTCAAAAGCATTTTCAAGTTCCAAAATAAACTTTGCTTCATCTATTTGTCTACATATATGATATTAGGACTCCTGATCGCTTTTGAGACCAAGGTACCCCTATAGATAAAGCTGATACACATCTTTTGTAGATGTAGATATAATCTGAAACTCGGTGTCTTCAAATATATGGTCCTTTCATGGTGATGTCTGTCAACAAATCAATATCTTCTGATTCAGTTGGCAATAGAAGTAATACCCCTTAATTCTATTTAGCCTTAGGTCTATCCAAACAATTTAGCAGGAACATGCTGATATAAACTAAGAAAATTTCCCAAACTGGTTGGCACCTATATTCTTAGAAGAGATTTACATGGACAAATAGTAATCAGAACAAATTCAATAAAAAATTTAGTAATGGAAACTCAAATTTAGGATTAGGCAAAACCCCATTTTTGCAATCAAGAAGAATCAAACATTGAACCTTACTGATGTCGGAATCGGAGTAGGGTGGAGCTTGACTTCGGAGCTGCGCGGCGATGGAGCTTGACTATGGAGCTGCGCGGCGGTCTAAAGTCAACAACGGAGCTGAGGTGAACTTTCGATTCGGCGATTGTGTTGGTGAGCTCGGAGGTGGCGGTGGACGTCGGAGAAGAAGATGGAGGTGATGGCGGCGTTCAGGCGTCGGGAATAGAGGTGACGGGATGGCGGTGCCGAGGTTGGTAGCAAGGTTGGGGGGATTTTTTTTAGGGTATCGCGATGAAGAAGAAGAAGAGTCTGTCTGATTCTTTTTTGTATAATTTTTTTTTCAATCATCAAGACTTAAAACGACGTCGTTTCGGCATTTAATAATAGCGACCGAATAGCGACGGAATACCCAAAGTCGGTCGCTATTCGGTCGCCCCGCGAAGTGGCAAAACGACGTCGGTTTAGTAATTTAATAAAACGACGTCATTTTGTGTCATTCATATGCAAATAAACACCGTTATGTATTTCGTCGGTATTCGGTCGTTATATTCCGTCGGTATTCGGTCGTAATATATTCGGTCGGTAAACTGTCGTTAATATCCGTCGGTATTCGGTCGTTAAAGGTGAACAAAACGACGGCGTTTCAATTTGGTCAACGGGACCGAAGTGGCCGACGGATGGGCGACGGAATAACGACCGATTTGTTTTCGGTTTCTATTAGGTCGGTGTTCCGTCGTTAAAGTTGTGACTGAAAAATTCGGTCGCTAAATTCGGTCGCTATTTAATCTGTTTTTCTTGTAGTGCTCGTTCAAACAGCGATTTTTCTCTCTATAGAACTCCAAACCGCAATCTGTCAAAACTCCCACGTAGCCTAGTCAATAAGCTTCGAAACCCATATGGAATCACTCAATTCCGACTCCAGTAGCTATGGTAATTGGTTGTTAGAACTCTCAGCACTCGGAAATCTGCACCCTTCTTCTTCTTCTTCTTCTCTCTCTCTCTCTCTCTCTCTCTCTCTCTCTCTTATGTTTTAACCGTTAGTTCTTTCCTTTCAAAATTCCAGCCATAACTCCCTCTCAAAGACTTTTCAATTCCCATACAATCAAGTCCCTAAGTTTTTCAAAGTCTACACTTAAGCCCCTCAACTTACAAGTACGGCCATAACGCCCCTCATACTAAACGTACCATACTTATAACACATAACAAGTTGTAACACTTAATTAGGCACTTAGAATATTACAAGTCACATAATATCATGCTATAACATATTAAAAAAACCACATACATGCAAGAATTAAAGAAAGACATGCAAAATTATTTTTCTAAAAGTCCCGGGGATCATAGAGATTCAGTGTATTTTGTTACCAACGTTAAATGGATCTACATGGTCACACACATAGACGAGTGAAAGAGCATTATGTCCATATTCAATGAGTCTAGAAAATGTCTAGATTCATTGTATTTGGCATATTTTCTGGAATGAATAAAATTTTATTTTAATTTTATTTGATAAATTAAAATAACTGAAGGATGAGATTTTCAATTGAAGACGTTGAGATTGCATAAGAGTTTATATGTGATAAAACTATCACGGCCTGATATATATATTTTTAGACGAAAAACCCTACATCCTTCTAGCTATTTAATGGATCATCATTTAGTTCAAATCCAGTTCTATTGGAGTGACAGATAATTTACCAAAGGTAGCGTATGTTATCCTGAGCTCTAGCTCGGCCTTTGTTTAGTTAATCCACAAAATGTTGTACTTCCTCCATTCCTAAATATAAGACTCTTTAGACAAGTTTAGAAAATAAAGGAGCTTGTTAGTTTTTACCGGAAGTTTCAATATTACCCCTCTCTCTCACTTCTATAGCATAAAAAAGAAAGAAAAAATAGGGATGGTAGAGGCGGAAAATAAAAGAAATGTTGAGGGTATAATTGAAATAAATTGTTGACAACTAATAAAAGTGCCTTAAACGACAATTAACTTGGATACCTATAAACCTGTTAAACGACAATTAAATGGGAATGGAGGGAGTAATATCCACTATCCAATCAGGCCTTAACTGAGAATATTTTGTAAGGTGGATTAACCCCCGATAATTATAGTTTGATATTTGAATAAACTGCCTTTGTTTGTGTGTAAAAAAAAAAAAAATTAAGGGTTATCTTAATTTTTTTTTCTCTAATGGGATGAATAAAACTTGTATTACTTTGAAAATTTTAAACAAGAAGAAGAGAAATTAACTAGAAAAATTATGTCTAAATAGTTATATTATTTCGGTTATCATATGTTAATCATGAGAAACTATAAGAAAGTGAAATGGACATTAACTTGTGAATCGTATTACATTTTTCATTTTTTGCCACCTATTGAATCGTATTTGCTCCACCAAAACACTACCCTTTCTTAATAACCATCCAACTGTTACAGAATTTGGTTTTATTCAAAAAATTGAATTGTAATTAAAGTGTCGTGGGAATATTTTTTAATCCATAAAATTATATGTTACACCGCACAATTTTGAATGTTATTGAGATTATCACGAAATGGATTGCGCAAGCTTCGCGATGATATATAACATGTGAGAAAACCAATTCTTGGTGTGAACGATAAATTCATATAAAGTGGGGTAGTTGAAATATGGTAAATGAATTTTAAACCTCATCCCACATGTGATGCCTATGTAAGTGAGAATCGGTTTACAAGGAAAAGTGGTTTACACGAGTTTAAAATGTCTTGCAAATATTATGCCTCGTGTTAGAAGAGGTACGAATCCAAGGCTTGTCGATACCAAAATAGCTTGAACTTGTGTGTAGGCATGACCTGCGTAAACGAATGCCAGACCAAAACTCGCAGGCCTAATCAGCCAGAAAAAGTGTATCCGAAATTCCCCTCTGCATTCAACAATTTTTTTCTTCTGCATTTACATATCATTCTGTCTAAGAGTTCTGTTGTTACCTAAACAATTCGAAGGTTCTCCTTCTTTTGCTTCAAAGAAACAGAAGGTTTGGGCATTGTACCTTGGAGTTCAGTGTTCAAGAGGCCTAGAGCGATAAAGGTGAGCATATTGAACTTAAGGGGAAGCGGTGTATTGCTCTCAATCCAAATACCGGTTGAGGTTCTGAAAATGTTTTACTGTTTTCTTTATTTTTTGTAATAAAAAATCAATAACATCTAAGTTCAGTTCTGTTTTATTCCTTGTACTGTTTCAGTATTTAGTCTTCAGTTTTTGCACTATTTTATTTTATTCTATCTCTGCAAAAAGGATAAAAAATAGTAGCAAAAGTATTTCAGTAATATCAGAAAATTACTAACAGTGTTCAATATCACTATTTTTGTGTTATTTTTCTACTGTTGTTTCTATTTAATTAATTACTAAATTTTTGTTTTGTATTTTATTATAGAAATGGCGAATACTAAAAATCAATCTATTGCAACGGAAATTGTTTCTGGTTCCAAAAATATTCCGGTTGGATTTTCAACTCCTGTGGTTCCCCCTTTTCGGGGATCAGACAGGCGGTACTGAGACCGTTTTTCCACCTTTTGTGGCTACCATGTCAAATCGACCAATTCAGTTTGGTCTGTTTGACAAACCCGAGAAGTTTAAGGGTGGCAATAACTTTAAGTTGTGGAAAGAAAAAAATTATGTTTTTCCTTATCACTCAAAATCTGATTCGGTTTATCACTGAGGATTACCTCGTGAGGAGATTAATGATCCTCAATCTGAAATCATGGTAAGAGCGTGGCTAAGTGCTGACTACCTCTGTCGGCACAGTATATTAATGAATTTAGACAATTACCTTTATCAGCTTGTACTATGAAAAAAGGACAGCAAAAGATTTATGGGAATCTCTATTGAAAAATATCCCGTGGACGGCGCGGGGTCCAAATTTTTTTATAGCCGCTCGTTTTCATGATTTTAGAATGGTGGATGGAAAGTCTATTCTTGAATAGAGTGAAGAGCTTCCAAAAGATTTATCACGATCTTGCCGCTGAGGGGCATGGAAAACAATGACTCTTTACAAGTGGCATTGTTGATTGAGAAGCTCCCTCCTTCTTGGGATGATTTCAAGCATTACCTGAAACACAAGAAGAAGGAAATGACTTTGGGAGATTTGATGTTAAAACCGAGGATTGAACAGGACTCACGAAAGATGACTAAAAAGCCCAATAGCTCTGTTGCTAAGGCTAATGTAGTTGAAATAGACAACTCAAGGACTAATGCTAAGAGAACGCGTATAAATGAGTCAAAGAGTTCAAACTCCAAGTTCAATGACTATGTGTGTGGTAAACCTAACCACAAAGCTAAGGATTACCATAATCGAGTTGCGGTAAACAACAACAAGAACAAGAGAAACTCCGATATTGGGAACAAGAGAAACCCCGGTACTGGGAATAAGAACCGAAATCAGAAGAATGGTCAAGCTAATGTGGCAGAAAATGGAAGACTGTGCTCTGGAATTGAAGACATGCATCTAGTAGCTATCGTTTCGGAGGTGAACTTGGTTGGTGGAAACCAAAATGAGTGGTTTGTTGATATAGGGGCCACTTGTCACATATGTGCAAACAAATGAATGTTCAAGACATATGAAGTTGTTGAAGATCAAGTCTGCTTTATAGGCAACTCTGCGGTATCCAAAGTAGAAGGGAAGAGCAGTATTGTCCTAAAAATGACATATAGGAAGGTTCTGACTGAAGTGGTCCATGTGCCATAGATCCAAAGAACCTCATTTCGAGAACAGTGTTGAACAACAAAAAGGTTTAGACTTGTCTTTGAGGCAAACAAGTTTATTCTGACCAAAAGTGGTCCCTTTGTAGGAAAACGATATTTAGCTGACAATTGATTTAAAATGAATGTAATGACAGTACTTCCAGGTACTGAGCCAATAAGTGAAAATGTAACTGAGGCTTCCCCTAGCTCAGCTGGAAAAATTGCCCGAGAGGCTAATAAATATGTTAAATTTGCTTATTGTTCTGAGTTTTTTAATTTATGGCATGATAGACTAGGTCATGTAAATATTAAAAGTATACAAAATTTAGTTTCATTAAACTTACTTCCCAAATTTAACATTGATAAAAATTACAAGTGTGAGACTTGTATTGAGGCAAAGCTAGCTAAATCCTCTTTCCATTCAATTGAAAGAATTTGAGAACCGTTAGACTTAATTCACACTGATGTATGTGATTTAAAATATGTGCAATCAAGAGGAGGTAAAAGTTACTTCATCACTTTTATTGACGGCTGCACAAGATTTTGCTATGTTTACTTCATGAGAAGTAAAGGCGAAGTAATAACCATGTTTAGCCATTAAAGGCGAAGTAATAACCATGTTTAGCCATTATAAGAGATGATGAATACAATGTTACTAAGTTCTGGCTCACCCCAAAATTTGTGAGGGGGGGAGGGGGAGAATTGTTTTCCGCAAATCACATTCTAAACATACTACCACATAAAAGACTAGATAAGACCCGTTATGAATTATAGAAAGATCACACACCTTATAAGTTCATCAAAGTTTGGGGATGTCTAGCAAAGGTTCCAATTCCGCCCCTAAGCAGATGAGAATATGACCTAAAACGGTAGATTGTGTGTTTATAAGATACGCACATGATAATAGTGATTACAGATTTTTAGTGCACAAATTAGATAACTCTGAACTGCACGTAAATACAATTATTGAGGCTATGGATGCTTCCTTCTTTGAAGGAATTTTCTCTTATATTAAGCATTCTAACTTAGACCAAAAAAAAAATCAAGTTGAGAGGATTGGGGAGGAATAACTTCAAGAGGAAGTTGAAGAACTCAGACGTACCAAAAGAGCTAGAAGAGAAAAGTCATTTGGTCCAGATTTCCTAACTTATTTGATAGAAAATGATCCTTTGACTTATAGAGAATCAATTACTTCGCCATATTCTGACCTATGAAAAGAAGCAATTGGCAATGAAATAACTTCAATTCTTCAAAACCATACATGGGAACTTGTGGACTTCCATCGGGTTGTAAAGTATTATGTCCAAAATGGATCTTTAAAGGAAATATGAGACCTGATGGTACAATTGTCAAGTACAAGGCAAGACTTGTAATTAAATGATACAGATAAATTGAGGGTATCGATTATTTTGACACTTAATTCCCATGTATCTAGAAAAACATCAATCAAGTTAATTATTGCTTTTGCAGCCTTGTTTGATTTGGATATCCATCAAATGGATGTGAAAACGGCTTTCCTTAACGGAGAACTGGAAGAAAAAATATATATGGAACAACCTGAAGGGCATGTTGTTCTAGGCCAAGAAAACAATATGTGTAGACTTGTTAAATCTCTGTATGTTTTAAAACAAGCACCTAAACAATGACACGAGAAATTTGGTAGTGTAATCCTATCAATTGGATCTCAAATAAATCAGAGTGATAAATGTGTCTACATCAAAGAAAGCAAAAATGATTATGTAATAGTCTGTATTTATGTAGATGACATGATAATTATTGGTAACAAAGAAAACATTGAAGTTACCAAGAAATTGTTGTCGCAAAACTTTGATATAAAGGATCTAGGACATGCTGATGTAATAATTGGAATGAAGATTACCAAACATCAGATGAATATTCACTTTCTCAAAGTCATTATGTTGAAAAAATATTAGACAAATTTGATAAATGAAGTGATATAATTGCGAAAACACCTATAGAAGTAGGTGCTAATGTCACACCCCGTCTCCGGAGTGATGACATGGTAATGCCCCATTGGTTAATGAAGCACCAAAGCCACAGTCAGAGAATTACTAAATAAAGGAGTTCATTATTCATGTACATAAATTGTAATAAAAGCACTACCGAAAGTAATATGCTGAAAGGAAATTCTTCTAAGTTATAACATCTGATAAATGAAACTAAGTGTTCTGTAATAACCATAAAGGAAAGCGGCAGTGTTTATTCTATAGGGGCTTAGGACCACTCTTCGTAATCCCCGTCTCAGGTTCCATCCTCGTAGTACGGGTCCTCACCTAAATCATCTGCGAACAATAGCGGATGGACTGAGCTCCGGTGCTCAGTGGGAACCTAAAAGAATAATAATAATAATAATAATAATAGAGACAAAACAGAAACAGAAATAGAAACAGCAGAATTCAGATACAGATAATGCAGATGTCCGTTTCCCAAAATACCCCTAATGATGTATATGCAATGACTCATCCCAAGTCTCGTAAGACTCAGAACTCAGTACAAGACAGTGCAGTACAGAATATATCAGAACAGAACAAAGGGGTCAGAACAGTGGACTGCACAGCTGCGGTCAATGCAGGACAGTGCAGTTCAGAATATAGTGCAACGACTCATCCCAAGTCTCGTAAGACTCAGAACTCGGTGCAGGACAGTGCAGTGTAATACATAATATATCATAACAGAACAGAGGGGTCAGAACATAACATAACAGGACAGCACACGGGAGATTAGATCTCATAGAGTTCAATTTATGTTCTCAATCCATGACCAATATGAGCTATAAGCCTCATTCGTAACCCCCGAAACTTCTTTGTAACGGCTCCCCTCCATGCCTCATTTCAGAGGGAACCTCAAAGCGGCTCTATTTCATTATATTCCATCCATATCCCTATTTCATTCATTTAATATCCCTTTGGTGTCATTGACATAACAGATGTCGTAATGAATCATCCGAACTACTTTCTATCCATAGAGTCTTTGTGAATCCATACGACTTTCGATCTTCCATTTCTTGGTTCCGAACTGTTATTTGAATTCTTTCACCCCACCTTTTTCTTGATTCTTAATTTCATCTGTTTATTCATTCAATTAACAGCCACACGGAGACGGAAAGATAAGGGCACACTTTTTTAGTTAAGTATAGCAAGGAGACAGTTATTCCATATATTTTGATATTGAAAATCAATTTTTTTTAGATTGACAAAGAATCATTCGTTTCGAGTGAACTAGAAAGTTCTTTTTTTAAGTTATTAGGATTCTAGTTATCCGTATAATGGATCTACGAGTGAAGATACCTACTATAATCTTTACATGTACGATAATCAATATAGTTGGAATAATCATATTAATAGTTGCATTGGCAGTTATCTTCAGTTTCAAAAGATATCAAAATAGATGATTGACTGATTCCATACTAGAAATAATCGTAGGGAATCCTTTGATAACACGGATTCCTATTTATTAATGATATTTCACGATCAAGACAATTGGCTTAATCCCGTGAAACCATTTCGTAGAAGTTCATTGATATCTATCTTCTTTTTATAAAGCAAACTGACTTCTATTCTTGAATAATACACATCACTTCTGTTTCTATTGGAACACAAGATTCCCCTTGTAATGTCATCATGACTCTCGAAGTCATGTGCCGTAGCAATACCAAACCAAATACGACGAGTAGTGAGGTCCTGAGCTAAGCATTGGCTAAACCTTGGAAATCTTAATGCCATAATGCATTTCAAATCCTCCTACCATTATCCTACTGTAATAATTAGTACTGTGAAACGGGCCGGCCCGCCCGTGCGGGCTCAAGTCAAAACGGGGCGGGCCTAATTTTTGCGGATCAATGAAACATATGCCCATACCCGCACCGCCCAAGGTCCGTGGGCTTGCGGGCCCACTGCAAACTGTTGTTAAATAAAGATTTACCCATTAATAATAAAATAGTTAAGGTCATGTATACTTTTATTTTATTATGTATACTTTTTTTATTACCATTAAGTGAGTAGGAAATATGTTAATATATATCATATTATATATAATATATATACTATTCCAAAAAATATTATATATAATATGTATACTTTTATTTTTACCATCAAGCGAGTAGGAAATATGTTAATATATACCATATTATATATAATATATATATACTATTCCAAAAAATATTATATATAATATGTATACTTTTATTTTTACCATCAAGCGAGTAGGAAATATGCTAATATATACCATATTATATATAATATATATACTTTTCCCAAAAATATTATATATAATATGTATTTTTTTTAAAATGAAACAGCAAAGCCCGCATTTTTGCGGATCAATATTTCCTAAGCCCATACCCGGTCCACGGCGGGGCGGGCCAATCCGCGGGCTTCGGCCCACTTTGACAGCACTAGTAATAATTCTTGCATAAGGATACTATATTACCTTTTGAGAAATCATCACAAACCTCCCATATTTCTTTTCTATTGCAATTTCTGGATTATTATATGATGATTTTTTAACTTTACATATATAGAAAAGAAACAGAAACAGATAGACTAGAAACGATAGCATTCGTCCGCGGCCTGCGGACGAATAATTCGTTTGTGATTCCGTCCACGGTATCGTCTACGATAAACAATAGGCTAGCAATGTTCTAAATGTCTAGGTGGGGCGGTATCGTGCAGACGAATGCAAGGATGAAGCCAAGGACGATTGGTTCGTCCCGCAACCTCGCGTTTTTCGGAAAAAATGATATGAAAAATGTACCAAAGTGTACCAATATGCTACCCAAACATCCCCAACTCAAATGTGACCAAATAGAATCGATACAAACAACAAATAATGACCAAAACAAGAACAAACACAGAATGCAACACTTAAGCAATTAACCACATTCTTCGCACATAAACGATTCCATAACCGAGTATACGACAAGCATCACGCGTTGCCCATCCGGTACACCCAATTACAGCCCCGCCTAGACAATTAGAACATTGCTAACGTTATGACATACAATCCCTCTACATGAGCTTACTCGTTTAGTCACTCATACTTAGCAATAACGATAGTGGTCCCAGTTATCAACCAAACTAGGAAGGTTCAGTATCAACATGTGGGTTCGAATTTTCCCCCAAATGAAAGGACTCGGGGTTTAAGAATCCATCCATTACATTGTATCATCATTCCCCCACGGAAAACTCCACAAAACCACTATCGTACTTGATGATTTACCCCCATCAAGTGTGGACCCCGAACAGAACTTAACATAGCAGAAGACCACTGGGGTCACAGAGCATATCAGGACAGAAGGCGGACAGATCCTGCTAACTACTCGTTCGTAGACGCAACTCAATAGGGGCGAGGACTCGGTGGACAAAACCAATTAGGACAAAACAATGACTCTCAACTAGGACGACTCAATGAAGACCTAAATAAGTCAATTACAGAAAGGACTCTAGCAGCCCCCAGGACCCTACAGATACAGTGCATAGACAATTTATAAGATTTAAGCAATTAATGAAGCGATTGAAATTCAGATATAGACATGCTCAAATCATTCAATTAAAGAAGAAACCCAATTAACAACGGAAAACCCAAATATTCATGATTAATTAATCTAGCAGTTTATACAATTTATTATCCCGAAACCCAATAAACATGTCAGAACAGTATCTCAACATTCAACAGTAGTTCAGAACAGGAATTAACAGAGGAAAAAGGGGTCCCCACCTCTTACGAACGCGAAAAGTACGGCAATCCTGAAATTAGTCCTGGTAGCTCACTCCTGGGGCGATAACTTTCTGCTCGGGTACTCGAATTTCGTTTCATCTACGCTGCATCGAAGCCCCTTTAAATATCTTCGAAACGGTATATCTCGCGATGAAAACTTAATTCCGAAATCCCTTCAATTAACGTGTCGAAGTTCTGAACAAAATATTTATTGTCTCCAAAAATCCATTCTTTTCCCTTACTTTTGATTGGGCACAATTCCCAATGAGAGAATCATCTCCCGGTGATCGAGCATGATTGTTGTCTTTCTCTATCTTGTTTGTTACCCGCATATGTGAGAGCCGCCGCCGCCCTCTATTTTTTTCGTACGCTTCCCGATGAACCCCTCTATCCCACGATATGCTCCTGGCCCTTTTTTCTTTGTTCCTTTTGTTTCCTTGTACACAAAAGGCGATATCCACGCCCCCAGGGCCCCCACCACCCGATCCGACAGGCATTGTGGAGGATGTAAATCAAGGTGACCCAGCAGTTCGATTGGTGGGAGGCCTTGTCTTAGCCCACTGCAAGAAGCCACCCCCAATTGGAGGGTTGAAACTTCCACATTGCGGCTGCCAAGATTCGAACCTGTGCCCTTGTACACAATCTACCACCCTCGAACCAACTAGGCTACCCTTGCGGATGTTCCTTTTGTTTCCTGATCCCAGTAGCCCACGAATCCCTCCCTTTCTTTTACTTTTTATTTTTTCCTTCCATGTTAATTCCATTTTGTTATATTTCCCAAATATTTAATTACTATTTTATTATTCAGGGTGATTTTTTCTAGTCCAATTCAATTCCTAATTGATTCCAAAATCACTAATCTAATTAAGTTAATCATCTAGGTGAATCACAATTAAATTATCAATTACGATACGCGTGCGAAATGCCCCTCAATAAAACGTGCACAATTATAACATGCCACATGTTGTACAAATAAGTAGACACATAATCACATAATTACACGAAAAATATTACGCCTAAACAGTTAGTCGTGCAAAAATTAATTACACGTCAAATAACTCGTACGTAAAAGTTACGGTTACCACAGCTAATCTCCGCAAGAATCGAGGAGAAGGTGTGCGACAACTTGAATATTCTAGGATCATATGCAGTCTAATGTATCTCATGGTCTGCACTAGACCAGATATTGCAAACTCAGTCAACAGACTGGCGAGGTATACAAGTAATCCCAGTTATGAGCACTGGAAAGCGTTAGTTATAGTGCTTAGACATCTATGGTACACTGCTAAATATGTATTATTTTATACTAGATATCCAGTTGTACTTTAAGGGTACACTGATGCAAATTGGATAGTAGACTCAAAAAATATAAATTCCACAAGCGGATACATTTTGTAATTGGAGGCGAAGAGCCTGAATGGTTACGTGGGTTTTTGGAGGATGTTCTAATGTTTTCAAAACCAATGCCACCGATTAGCTTACATTGTGATAGTATGTCAGCTATTGGTAGAGCAAGAAATAATGTGTATAATGGGAAGTCTAGACATATACATCGTACACATAAATCAGTAAAAAACTTTTGAAAATCGGTGTTATAGCTTTGGACTTTGTGAGATCCAAAGAAAATATACCGGTCCCCATTAACAAAAGGTCTAACGAGAGATCTTGTAGAGATTTCATCGAGGGGAATGAGGCTGAAGCCCGTAAAATTGATTACCAATCATGATGGCAACCCTTACATGAATTAAAAAGTCTAATTTGCGAGTTCAAATGGACAATCGAATTGTGGGGGAGTCAAACAAAGCACTCGGGAAAATAGTTCCCACTCATTTCTAAGGTGAAAGAGTGATAGACCTGTCCATTGGAGAAAAACGATAGTTTTCAATGATCCTTATACGTATTACGTAAAGTATAACAGGATACTTCTAATAAGAGATCACCTATATCGAATGTGAATGGAAAACTTCTATGAGATGACTTTAGGGCTAAATCTCTAGCGCATTCGATGAACATTTCCAAGGCAGTCCAGAGCCGAAATGGACAACAACAAAAGAATCGATTAACGGTATAGAGAAATCGTTGTAGAGTATCGTTGCCTTGGTACACACAAAACGCTAAACAGATTCAAGGCATCGCTTCCATCGGGTTAACAAATATATCCGATGATATTTCACTAGGGAAGGTTCAAAGCTAACAACTACCTATCCCGATGCAACGAATTCTTGCCGAACTCTTGCATTGCATTTCATGTGCATTTTTAAATGATTTTTCATATTGTTGGAGAATTTGGTTTTATTAAAAGAATTGAATTGTAATTAAAGTGTCGTGAATACATTTTTTTAGCCAATATAATTATATGTTACACCGCTCGATTTTGAATGTTATTGAGATTATCACGAAGTTGGTTGCATGAAGCTTCGCGATGATAGATAACATATGAGAAAACCGATTTCTAGTGTGAATGATAAATTGATATAAAGTGGGAGTGGTTGAAATATGGTAAACGATTTTAAACCCACATCCCACATGGGATGCATATGGAAGTGAAAATCACTTTATAAGGAAAAATGGGTTACATGAGTTTAAAATGTCTTGCCAATATTATGCCTCGTGTTAGAACATCGTGCGCGCCCACGCAGGGGGTGCAAATCAAAGGCTTGTAGATATCAAAATAGCTTGAACTTGTGTGCGGGTGCGATCTCCGTATACGAATGCCGGAGCAAAACTCCCAGGCCTGATCAACCAACATTTTGCTACTGGTTTGGATTTTGGTCTTCGAAATTACTGGAGAAATAATACAATTCAAAGTTGGGATGACTGTAAACAGTCAGTATATTATGGCAGGATAATTGTTGGACAGTTACACTCTTCTGCATCATTTCAAATGAATAGGGTTGCCTGTAACAGTCAACATTATACCTTGGTTATTGCTGGACAGTTACAATACTGAGTTTTGCATCCTATAAAATGATGTGCCCAAAAAAAGTGTATCCGAAATTCCCCTCCCTTTGCATTCAACAATTTTTTCTTTAACATTTACTTATCATTATGTCTAAGAGTTATGTTGTTACCTAAACGTTGCCAAATAAACAGAAGGTTTAGGCGTTGTACCTTGGGAGTTCAGTGTTCAAGAGGCCTGGAGAGATAAATGCGAGCATATTGAACTTAAGGGGAAGCGGTGTACTGTTGTCTCGTGCAGGAATTAATCCAAATACCGGTTGAGGTATCCAACGAACGAACTATAGTTGAGAGTACATAAACTCAAAGAACTCGCTCTATTTGGTTGACATATAAAAAAATTCTGAAACCGACATTACGTGTCAAACCGCTAATGTGAGTGAAATAACATCTAATTAACTCCAGCACGTGACGATATCTAATTTCCTCATGGCTAGTCACTACTTACCATATTTTTGAAAACCTCAAAAAAAATTGGGATGAAAACCTCAATGGCTCAATCGTAAATTTCTCTAAATTTTAAGGTTAACTAAGTAATTATAAAAAGGGAAAAAACAAGAAATAACATTTTTTTTCAAAAAAATATAGATTTTCATCACCTAGTCGGGTAAGAATCGAGAAATTTTCAAGATTGGTTACAAAATCTACCGTTAAATTCATCGAAGCATTGAATCAGACCGCCGATCTTTTCTTAACATCTTCGATAATTACTATGTTCGGTTAAGAATCAAACAAAAGGAAAAAAGATATTTACTTTCTAATAAAAAATCGACAGCAGGAGAAGACTTCACGTGGTCATAAATTTTCACTTTATTTAAAAGAAACCCCTCAAAACTATGCTTAGTGCTTTTCTCTCTATTTCTCTCGAAGAAAACAAATACGACAAATTCGAAAAAATAAATCAAAAAAAAAAAAAAAATTCATTTGACAAAAATCCCAAATCAAATATTAGGGTTTCAAAATCAAACTGTATTTTTTTACTTACCTCTCAATCCACCGATTGAAATAGTTGAAATTGACTGTTTCTGCTGAATGTCCAGTCTCCAATCCACTGTCGTTTCGATTTCATCGAGGCAGGTATGTGATTGATATACATGCATGTGGTGGATTTATAATTTTATTGGTTTTGTTGTTGTTGTTGTTATATGATCGGTTTTTCTTTGATGATTTTGTGATTTGATTAGTTTAATTTTGTTTTCTGCTTTTGAATTGGGTGCATTTTGATTTTTTTTGATGAAATGTGGATTTTTTTTAACGGTGGCAGATCTGGGAAACTGTAATTTGGATATGAAAAGAATGAAAAATTGGGGTTTTGTGTTTGGGTGTTTGGATTGAGGGTGGTTGTTGATGGAAAATAGCTTAGAGAAGGGTTCTTGTGGTAGTGACCTGTCTGAGAATTCCAAGAAAACCAAATGCTTGGATCTTCAAAGTCTATACAGAAACGAGGCTTTGAAAGAAAGGGCAAGCGAAAAAGGGATTCTTTCTGGAAAGGATGACGGAAGGGTAGGTGATACCAAGAAGAAGAGGAAGAAGAAGAGTGGGAAAGAGGCGGCTTTGGACGGTTTTATGCCAATTGGGAAAAAGAGTAGGAAGGGTTTAGATGATGAGGGGAGTGTTATTAAGGGGATGGGGCTTGCGCCTGTTTTAACGAATGCGGGTAAGTCCTTATCTGAATCGTGCCAGAAAAACGGCCTGAATGGTATTTCCCTTAATTTGGCTGAAAATGGTAATACTATTCATATACCGAAGCGCCCACGGGGTTTTGTGGGGCGTAAGAAGTCCGGAAGTGTTGAGTCGGCTAAGGCTGGGGGTTCAAGTAGTTCTGCTTGTCGGGTTGGCCGGTTAAACAGTGAGCTAATAAAATGTGAGCCATCAGGTTCCTCTACCGCTGACGCGGGCAGTAGTGACAAGAAAGGCATGTTAGTTACTATTTCTACGGGAATTGCTGGCGACTCTGTTGCTGTGTCGGGTTGCCATGATAAGAAACTCAAGTTAGTAACTATTTCTGCTGGCAATGCTGGTGACTCTATTTCCACTGTAGGTGTTGTCGACAAGCAAGTCGAGTTAGTTACAAATTCTGCAGGCTGTGCTGGCGATCTTGCCGCGAAAGCGGGTAGTGCTGACAAGAAAGTCAAGTTAGTTACGAGCTCCAAAGGTAACACTCGTGACTCTATTTCTGTGGTGGGTAGTCGTGATAAGAAAGTGAAGTTAGTTGCGAATTCTGCAGGCAATGCTCCTGAGCCAATTGATCTGGCGGATAGTCGTGACAAGAAAGTCAAGCTAGTTGCCAGTTCTTCCGGCAATGCTGGTGACTCTAAGATAAAGCAGAAGAGGGCTACTGATGAAGCTAAAGAAATAAAGAATGTCAGTGCAAATTCAGCTCTGCAGGCTAAGGAGGAAGATGGTGATGCAATTGTAAATAATTCTGATGCATCCAGAAGGCACCGGAATAATTGCAGAAAGAGAAAGGGCTTTTCATCAGGTAATAAAACTGCTATGGAAAAGGCTGAAGAGCCTTCAAACGATAATTCAGCCCGTGCTTTTGATGAATTCCAAGATGACGATGATGAGGAAAACCTTGAACGAAATGCTGCAAGGATGCTCTCATCTAGATTTGATCCACGATGCACCAGTTTTTCTTCAAAAAACAGAACAACTAGGAAATCAGCAGAGATCCGGTCATCCTTTCCAGGTTCTTCAGATAGAGATTTTGTTCGCCGAGAAGATTCCTCAGCCAATTTTAGATCTGCATCACCTAATGCTGATAGTAGAGTGCTCAGACCAAGAAACCAGCTCAAAAGGAAGGGTCCCTCAAGGAAACGCCGCCATTTTTATGAAGTTGTTGCCAGCAATTTTGATGCGCTCTGGTTTCTGAATCAGAGGATCAAAGTCTTCTGGCCATTGGATGAAAGTTGGTATTATGGGCTTGTGAATGAGTATGACCCAGCAAGAAAGCTACATCATGTCAAATATGATGATAGGGATGAAGAATGGGTCAATCTTCATGATGAGAAGTTCAAAATCTTGCTTCTTCCTAGTGAGGTACCTGGCAGAAAGCAGCGCAGAAGATCATCTTCGCGTTATAAATCTGTGGATAAAGGATTAAAGGACTTGAGTGAAGATGATGACAGTTATGCTGGGACATTTCCGGAATCTGAACCTATCATATCATGGTTGGCTCGCCCTTCCCGTCGAATAAAATCTTCTCCTAGTTCTATAAAGAAACAGAAAACTTTGATGCTATCTTCCCGTGTTGTAAAATCTGATGATAGAAATGGAAATGAATGCCCCTTGACAGAAGATGGGAGTAGACACAGTTATGATTTTGCATCAAGGCCGAGTGATACTGAAAGGGTTGAGCATTCTTTGTTGGGAAGACCGAGTAGTTCTAAAGGCGGCACATCCATTTTTTATGTCAGGAGGCGTTCCCGCCAGAAATGTGAGGAAATGTATGGACAGCTTAGAACTTTCACTACGTCTGCCCCAGCTGGTGCAGACGGCAATTTATTGTGGTCATTTGATGATCAAGGTCTGCTCAGGTTAAGAATGCCATTGCCGGAATCTATAAGATTCAAGTTTGACATGTCTTTACCTGTTTTGCCATTTTTGGATTACTCATTCAGAATGGACCAGTTCTGGTTAGCAGGCATTTTATTGTTGCCTCATCATGGTGCTATCATGACAACTTGGCCTGAGGTTTTCTTGGAGATGCTTTTTGTTGACAATACTATCGGATTGAGGTTTCTCTTGTTTGAAGTCAGCCTGAAGCGAGCTGTAGCCTTATTTGCCATTATTCTGTCAGTGTTTAATCAACCTTCAGATGAGTGGAAGTTTTTTGATGTACAATTGCCAATTACCTCCATTCACTTTAGGCTGTCCACTACTCAAGATTTTAGAAGGAAAAGAGAGTTTGCTTTTTACAGTTTCTCAAAGTTGAGACGTTCAAAGTGGCTGTACCTGGATTCTCGACTGCATCGGCATTGTTTTCTCAATAAGCAACTTCCTCTCTCAGATTGCACGTATGATAATCTCAGGTCTCTTGAAGGAGGAAGCAATCAGTTCTTTACATGTTCTGGTGCATCAGGCCCTTCCCAGTTTAAGGTACTCTGCTTACTATACCCCCTAACGCTCTCCTGTGCTAATAATTTTATGTTTCAACTTCTCAGTTTAAAAGATTATGTGCTTTTTGTTACAGCCTGCAGATGAGTTTTTTTACTATGTTATTGCTTTTTCTAAATTATTGTAGGTTTTAATATTCTTTCCAACTACTGAATTCGCGCCTCATCGCCTCGGTTCGCCTCGCGCCTTTTAAAACCAAGGCACCCAGTAGTGACAATTTTACCAAAATTTTATGTTTTCTATACTAGAGAATGGCCAGGCTGAATTTGTAGAAAAATCGTCAATGTCAAAGGAATCGCCACTACTAGTACCTTTAGGGTGTTTGTGAATTGGATTTTGGTTTGAGATGTTTTTTCTTGGTATTGTAAAAGTTGATTGTTTGTGAAAGGAGATGTGAGACCCAAAGGGAACTTTTGTTTTAGGGTGGTTACACATTCCTCTTAATAGCTCGCCAGAAAAAATTTCAGATGTTGCCTCCTCATTAGCCCCTTTACACAATTTTTTGTTGACACTTTTCAGCTGCACATCCAAATTAAATAAAAACATTGCTCTATTTCCTTAATTCAAGAGCGGAAGCAGAACAGAACTATGGATGGAGAAGGGCTACTGCACAGAGTCGAAGCTGCGGCAATGGCGCTGGCGGTGGAAGAAGAGTTGGCGCCTCCAAGGCCACACACATACATGTATGTATACACATACATGTATGTATATGTATATATACACACAAATACATATGTGTGTATCTTTTAGCAGTTTCATTGCATTGTGGTTCTTTGGAAGTTTGAATAAATTAATGAAAATTGTGGATATTGCTGTCAAAGCTTCATGACGTGCCAAAACATGAAAACTTTGGAGCATCCTTGATTCGGCTCCGTTTTGGTGATCTTTTTTTTCTTCTTTTGGATGAAAACCGTTTCAGTGATCTTTGTTCTAGAATCACTATCGAACTTGAGGGTGCACTGAATTAGACCGCATCTCTTCCATAGGACCATTAGAAAGAGGTCTGGATGCAATTACATATTTTATTCTTCTCTTCATTGTAACTCTCTTTTTCCTCAGCTCTCACAGCTCGAAAAGAACCAGTAGGATTCATGGATAGAGATTTAGAGACTGAAACTAGGTTGAAATCATGAAATCTAGAAGCAAGAAATTTTGAAGTCGTGGCTGCAGTAGCACCAGAAGGCTAAAGGGTCATCGATGTTGGCCCAGTGGAGATTCCTTTGAAATAACGAAGTCGCCATTGCCAGTGACGATTTCCCTACAAATCAGCCTGGTCATTCTCTAGTACAGAAAATATAAAATATTGGTAGAGTATTAAAGCCCACAATACTTGGGTAATTTTACTTGAAAAGTGCAATAAAATGGTAAAAAACTCGCCTGTAGATTGTGGATTGTTTCTATGCAGGTTTGTAGAGAGCTTGATTTTATCAAGTGAGATCACTAGAGATCAAGAATTTTCCTGCATCTTTCGAGAGTGAAAGAGGGGGGAGGGGAGCAGTGCTTTGAATTTGTATGCTTTAACCTTTGCTTATGGGCAGATAAAGATTAAATTAGGTTAATGCTTCTGTGAAATTAGGTTGCATTCTAGTTCCATCTATTCAAGGTGATTATTGAATTTGCTCCTTTATTTTGTTTTCTGTTGGCAGAAGAGTTCTTTGAGGGGTATCCTTCCCATTGGTGTTTCGAGAGAATATGCCAGGACGAGACTGAATTACTCTACTTGCAATTCTACTGTAAAACTTGGAAAGGTTCCTACATTTGCTCTTTCATTTACTTCAGCGCCAACCCTCTTTCTTGGCCTACATCTCCAACTGCTCATGGAGCGCAATTTTGCCTCCATAAGTCTCCATGGTAATGATTCACTGGCTTCTTCTGAAGATTCTGAAGTTGCAAGCCAGTTGATTTCTGTAGAGCTGCCTGAAGTTGATTCTTGCTCGGAAAACGTTCAAGATATAATTTCTGAGAGTTGTATGGAAATCTCTTCTAAACAGTTTTCTACTGCTGAACCAGATTCGTGCATGGGTGCTTCAGTCGCTGTGAATGATGATGGAAAACAAAGTAATCAAGATATTGAGGATGGAAAACTGACCATCATTCTAACTTCTCATTCCGAAAATTTTGAGAAGAATCAGAGTGATGAGAGTGTCTGGTTACCCAGATGCAGATCAGATGATCAAGAATCAGAGCAGGCTGTTGCATTTGCAGCTCCCTCTGTTTCCACTGCTATTGCATCTCCAAAGTTGTCTCACGTGCAGAGCTATTCTGGCATTTGTAGCTTGAGAGTCGAACTTCCATCTTTTGACCAAAATGATAAGCCCTTTTATGAAAGGGCCGATATTCCGAGTCAGGCTTCTGATTTGGCTGGGAATGTGAGCAGCGATGCTGAACAGAGCCCCTATCCAACTGGTCTTAGAAGTTCTTGGGCTTGTGACAGGAATGGATCAAATGTTTCTCCTTTAGGAGATTCAACACCTGTATGGTCTGATGGCAAGACTCGCTTTATGCGTAGTGGTTTTCGTACTGGACCTAAGAAGCCACGAACACAGGTTCTCTACACGTTGCCTCAGGGAGGTTATGATTTCAGTTCGAAGCACAAAAGCCTAAACCAGAGATCTCTTCCTCATAAACGAATTAGGAGATCTAATGAGAAGAGAATAACGGATAGTTTCAAGGTATCTGAGAAGAATCTTCAGATGCTTTCTTGTGATGCAAATGTTCTAGTCACTCTTCTGGATAAAGGATGGAGAGAAAGTGGGACTTGTGTTGTCTTGGAATTCACAGATCATAATGAGTGCATACTAGCTGTTAAAGTTTCTGGGGTTACAAAATATTCTCACAAAGTTAATCATATTTTACATCCTGGATCAACAAACCGCTATACCCATGCCATGATGTGGAAAGGAGGGAAGGATTGGGTTCTAGAGTTTCCTGATAGGAGTCAGTGGATTATTTTCAAGGATATGTATGAAGAATGCTATAACCGAAACATTCGTGCTGCTTCAATAAGAAATATTCCAATACCTGGAGTGCGCTTGGTAGAGGACAGTGATGATTATGCAACTGATATCCCCCTTTGTTCGCAATGCTCTAAAGTACCTGACGCAAGTTGAAAGTGATGTTGAAATGGCTATGAATCCTTCTCACGTCTTGTATGATATGGACAGTGATGATGAACGGTGGATTTTGAGATATGGAAAATCATCTGGTGATGATGACAATAAATCTGAAGGCATATCTGATGAATTGTTCGAGAAGACAATGGATATGCTTGAGAAGGCTGCATATTCCCGACAGCATGACCAGTTCACACTTGATGAATTAAAAGAGCTCATGGTTGAAATTAATTCTGTCGAATTAGTAAAAGCCATATATGAACATTGGCGACAGAAGAGGCAGAGAAAAGGCATGCCTTTGACACGCCATTTTCAGGTATGCTTGCTTCAATTGCGTTTACTTATTTTCTTTCAATTGTTCCAGGAATTTGATAGCAGCTGATCGTTGATGGAATTGTGTTTGTCTTGGCGTCAGTTGTATGGTCGTTATCGCTACCTGTATTTTCTGATTGTAAACTTATTGTGTTAAATTCTAGTTGCATTTTAGAAACGCTTGCCTTAACTCTATCCTTGTTCGTGCTTTATGACTGAATGGTCAAGTTCCGGGGGTTTCACCTTTACTCTTTCCTTGTTCGTGCTTTTGATTATGCGGTATATATGTCCTTGCAGCAGATTTCTGAATTAGTGAAACACATCAGAATATGTAGTTGTTATTCATCAATAACTTGTATAGAGATTGTGAGGAAGCCTAGAGTACAGACATGAAACAGTAAAATATGAGCACATTTGTCTTGGATTTGCGAACCCAGCATTTTGCGAGTTATGTTACTGCGAGATATTGTTCAATATTTTTCTTTTTCTTTCCCCCTATTGTTTTTAGGTTTGGACCGAAGTAATAAAGAGTGATGACTTCGTTAGATTTGGATGAGAGTCGTCTTGGATATAAAGAAATGGAAAAAATGTATTCATGATAACGGTCACTCGTAATTCTTGATTTGGTTCATGTAGCCGACACAATCACTTGGGCTTAAGGCTTTGTTGTATTATTTTTAATGTCACAAGGATTCTTAGGTACTCATGCTATACTCATATCGAAATTTGTCTGCTTCTAAATGTTAGCATCTGATTCGATGGATTTGTTAGATAAGAATATCCCGCTTGTGTTGAATTGCCTCTTAAATAGTGAGAAGAGTTTTATCATATTCTTAATCCTTGTTCGATGAAAGAAGATGATAAAGGAAGACCGAGCAGATCGGTTTGCTCGGCTGGATAAACTGTCCTTTTGATGTTTAGAGGAGATAATATGCATGTGAGTAAAGCAGCAACATGAGACCATAGTGTTCTGCTTCTACTAAATTTTATTTAGGCTTCTCTATTTCTATGTATTTGATACTTCCCTAGTTTCTGAATTCACTACTTAGGTATTTTTTTTTTTAAAGAAAATGATGGTGAAATTTTTGCTATCTAAGTTGGTTTGTTTTTTTCAAGCTTCACATCTGTCTTTAGTCGGTGGCGGAGCCAGGATTTGTATTTAGGGGGCTATGTTACTCGGACTCTTCGTTTAGTCGATGCACGTCATCGGTGTCGGCAGTGGTATGACGTTGGTATGGGTATGGGTACTTTGACATGGTTAACTGCGAATGACTACTTTGACCAACTCTTGAAAGCTCATCACCGCCATCGCTGGGACACCCATTGTTGTTGTCGCTGGATATCGAAGGTACGTCTATTGGAGATTGGAGTTTGGGAGGATGGAGGAGCTTGAACAAAATTCAAGCAATAAGTGAAAGGAAGATGGAATACAGAGAGGTATAGGAGTCAAACAAAGCATCGAATTGGCTGGTGATTTGAATATGTACTAGCTGCAAATTTGTTAGGAGGAAGAGAAGAAATTAGTGTTATGGAGAGGGAAAGACGATGGGGGAGGGAATAATGGGAGACGATTGGATTTTTTTTAAACTATTAATTAGCACATGGGGAGAGAATAATGGGAGACGGTTGAAATTTATTGTCGTATCCCCGTATCCGTGTCCGAATTTGGGGGGAAGTGTCCCCGTATCCTTTATTTTAGATGTTTAAGTACCTGACACCTAAATACATACCCGTATCCGACACCCGTACCCGAGTCCGAGTAACATAGTTTAGGGGGGGCCGAACTAAAAATTTACTTACGGTGTAAAATGATATATTTGAGGTGGAATTATATATTTTACTAGAAAAAATTGAATTTAAACGACATATATAAAGTCTTAGGTTAGCGCTGCCCCGGAATATTTTTTTTGATTCTTCATCGACTCATCAAATGAGTTTTCTACCCCGATTTTTGAAGATTTGATTGAAGTTTTTGAAGTCATTAATATCATCATAGTTACAAAGCTGTTTGGTGCAAAAAATTGGATGAATTTAATGACCCGAAAAAAGATTTAGTAGTCTTAGGGTTTAATTAAATTAGAGAATTTATCATCAATATCATCATCAAAAAATCAATCAAACGCAGAAATCACTCAAAAAATTGGGCCTCACTCAAGTATATAAAAAAAATTAAAAATTCTTGGGGGGGCCATTTAAAAAAAATAGCTCTATTATTCAGAATCGTTAAATATATATACCTAGTATATAAAAAAAATTGAAAATTCTTGGGGGGCCAGGGCCCCCCTGCCCCTTGTAAGCTCCGCCACTGGTCTTAGTGGTATCATGAAAGTACCAATTTCTCCATTTCTATGACCCAAGAGAGGCTGGTCATTATGTTTTGTTTGTTTTTAAAAATTGATTATGCTCGAGATAAAAATACTTTTAAGGTTGTGGAATTTAAGGTTTTGCACCACGTGATGTTGGAGATGCCTTCTTCTAATAGTTGTAAATTTATCACTTCATTCATAGTTGGTCTATGTTACCTCAACTCGGGTACGGGTGCCTGATACTAGTACATGTCTAGGTGTCAGGTGTTTATACCTCTAAAAGTAAACATACGAGGACACTTCTGAAAACTTGGGAACTGGTTCGTGGATTCGGTAGTAATTAGGGGAATACAAAAAAATTAACGAATTAACTACCTTTTATAAAGGGAAATAGACCTATAATTTAGGAAATAGGCCTATAATATCCTCCTCACTAGGGATGACAATTTGACCTGTGACCCGTCGACTCGCCCTGGCCCAACGTCTTTTGGGGCGGACCCGCCCCGCCCCGAAGAGAGAATGGGGCAGATCAGACCCACCCCGTGAACGGGGCAGATCAGGCATGGTATTTGTGTCCTCCCCGCCCCCGCCCGTATAATATTATTATACTATTATTATTACTAACCCTAATTCCCTCATACTACCCAGCCCCGCCCCACTTTCTCTCACTTCCCACTCTCAGCGAAGACAACCAACTCCCTCCTTCCGCCGCCGACTCCCTCTCACTCAGCGAAGACAACCGACTCCTTCCTCAATCCGCCCGTCCGCCGGCTCCCTCCTCACTCCGCCCGTCCGCCTACTCCTTCCTTCTTACTCCGCCATAGAATAAGAAGAAGAAATCACTGTCAATGCCTTCACTTCTCTTCCAATCCCTCGCCTTGAATGGATTTTGTACATGCAAACATGTAATGTTTCATCTGGGTTCTTGATTTTATTGCATTGGATTGCAATTTTTGAAGACAATATTTTTTCTTGAATGGATTTTTTGCTGTTACAAGTAGTTTGAAATGAAAGATTTGTTCTTTTGTTCTTTTTTTTTTTTTTTGGTAATTGAAAGATTTGTTCTTGATCTGCTGTAAATAAGCTAATAGATCCAAAAAAAATTTAAAATAAAATTGCATGGGGCGAAGTGGGTCAGATCCGCCCCGCACAAGGCAGAAAATACTGATCCGGGACGGATCACGGGGCGGGGCAGGATTCAATATGCGCGGGGCAGGTCTGGTATTTGAGATATCCATCCCTACTCACTGTAGACAGGGAAGATCACCATTGAAAATGCACCTAGTCTCGGTCAAAGTACTCAATATTTTTTACCACATCCGATAAGGATCCCATACCCACACCCATGTCGTATCATGTTGACACGGGTGCTGCAGCCAAAACTAGAGAGTCAAGGTTACATAGGAGCTGGTTGATATGATTGCTTTTGACCATCTAATGTTTAACCAATCAGTTCTATAACTGCTTTTCAGGAAATTGTTGTTTTCCAATTCGTCAACATAGTGAGGATCTAAAGAGAAATACTTTATTACCTCTAGTATCTGTACTTGTTCAAAGTAACTGAGTGGTTTGGGTTTTCTCCAGTTTTGGAAAGTCGGGAGTTTCTTTCTTTTCATCCATTATGATGACACTGAAAATTTAACTATTTGGATTACATTGACCTACATATCCTCATAATTGTTGTATACTCGTAATTGTTGTTCTGACTGATGCAGAACGTGGTGAGGCGTCAAGATTTATTGAGTTTAAGTTTTTGTTCAGTAGTTTTCAGAAGTATTAGGTGTTCTGGTAGTTTCTAAATTGCTGTAGTCCTATTTACAATTTACTCTGGAGTCTTTTGAGAGTGTTCCTAGTTTGTTTAGGTTTTAGTCTTTGAGTCAATAAATAGAGTTGTTCTCTATTAAATAGGGAGGTGATAATTGTTGAGAAAAATAATTGTGCAGAGTGATTCTGTAAAGTGATTGTGCCACGCATTCAAAGGCTCAAAGCCTAAGGTGTGATGCCTTACTGTACTTGGGTGTGATGCATAGGGTTTCTCTTTGTGCGACGCCAAGGGGTGTACCTTATGTATTTTTCCTGCAATTTTCTCAATTTCCCAGCAATAAATTACCGCTTTTAGTTAAACTAGTTGATTTTTGTTCTTTCTTGTGGGACAGCCTTTCTAATTTGTCCTGCATCATTGGCTCTATGTATATTTTTATTTGTTGTGTCACTTAAACTTGGGATAAATTTCTGAGAATATTGATTATCTGATAGTTACGATAGTGTAATAGGGTGGTTCTAAATGAGATTTCTCATTTTCTTGTGTTTCACCAGCCTCCTTTGTGGGAGATATATGAGCAGCAAGTGAGAGAGTGGGAGAAAACTGTTGCTAGGACCAATTCTGGGTCAATTGAGAAGCCACCAATAGCTGCATTCTGTTTAAAACCACGTGGTCTAGAACTTTTTAACAAGGGTTCTAAACAGCGATCCCAGAAAAGGTTTTTAGTTTCTGGACACCACCAGGCCATCTCTGGGGATCATGATCGTCTTCATAATTTTGGTATATGCCTTTTCTCTTCTTTAGGATTATTTCTCAGGATTTTTAGGAATTTTAACGTGTATTTTCTTAATAAGAATTAGGGTCAAGTCCCAAAGACACACTGAACTCGGGGGATCTGCCAATTAAGTACCTATTCTCTCAAAGTTGACAATTAGGTACCCATTTGTTACTGGACACAAAAGTTTTTGAATAACATGATAGGACATAAACTTTTTTAAACCTCCAAATAAGGACTATGTTCCAATTTTCATATCTCACATGCAGGCCCTGTAGCGTTATTCTTCCAATTTTCGATTTTGGTAACTACACACCCATTTGTCAATTTTAAGATAATGGATCCTCAATTGACAGACCTCCCGAGTTCAGGGGGACTTTTGGTACTTAACCCCAGCATTGGTTGGTTCTTTAATTTCGTTATGCAGGGAGACTAAATCGGTTCACTACTGATGTTTTTTTTTCAGGCAAAAGTTATGAATTTTCATATATTTCTCCATCAAAATATCAATCAACAAGGTTATACTCACCGCAGAATGCTAGTAGGATCAATAAATTTTCGATGAACGGCGATGCATCAGAGTGGAATCATTACCCAAAGTTTCAGAGGAACAAACTAAAGAAAAATGGGGATTTTCCATCCGCAAATAATTCACAGTTGGTGATTTCACACAATCAGAGAACAACAGGAATGAGAAATGGTGCACATAGGTGGAATATGGAATTATCTGATTGGCCGAGTCAAAAGTATCATCAATATGAAGAACCCCAGAGGTACGGAATCCATCTGTTGGATGGATCAGATTTTCATGAATTCAGGTTGCGTGATGCCTCAAGTGCAGCTCAGCATGCACAAAACTTAGCTAAACTGAAGAGAGAAAAGGCACAGAGGTTGCTCTTCAAAGCAGATTTAGCTATCCACAAAGCTGCGGTGGCTCTCATGACCGCCGAGGCAATTAAAGCTGCTGCTTCTGAGAGCTCAAATGCTGACGGCTAGAAATACCGTGTGATTTTGTTAATGACCGAGGTCGGAATTGCTTAGTTCTTTCTGCTAGATAAAGGAGGTTTTAGTTATGCGTAGGTACTCTCTTTAACTAGTCTTTCAAATATTTTAGGTCAATCTCTGACCTAATTGTGCAGGACCCCTTGATACTTTTCGTTGAACAAAGTGGACAGCGCACCTTTTGTCGAATTGCGGGATGATTTTGAATTCCATGGAGAGAGGAAATGCTGCTGTAGTAGCGGTAGGTTTCCCAGAACACCATTCGTTGTTTAAAGGCGTTTTTGTACATAAATTATAGCCTTTTCAACTGGCTAGTTTTCGGAGAAGCAGGTTCAGTAGTACAGGTTGGTACTCAATTCAGATGTGGGGTGTGTGTTCAATTTTGGTGTTGATCATTGTACAAAATTTCCTTTCAAAAGAACCAAAAAAAAGTAGCATTCTTAGAATTTTCATTTTCCCTATGTGACTGCTCTCAACTAAATCTTTTAGTTTTAGTTATAGTTATGGAAGATCCTTACCCCATTAATAATGCATACAATGTTCTTCACCAATTTGAATTTTTTTTGTGCAGCAGCTTTAATAACTTCTTGTTTATTATTATAATAGCATTAGAGCAACATGTTCAATGTTTAGTCACTCGTATATGTTCAATCTTGCAAATTTTATCCTAGATGTGAGGGGTTACTCTCATGAGCTTGGCCTAAATAGAAAGAATTTAGTGTCTTTTAAATAAGATTTTGAGTTTGTGTATGTGTATGGGAAAAATTCTGTTGGAAGCTCCCTTTCGAAAGGAGTTCGACTCGAACCGATTGAATTAGCTGTGGTCCACAAAACGGACACGCATTTCGGCTGGTCTTGAACCTAAAAAGAAAAACATGTGAAGAGTTGTGTTGAGATCGTTCGCGTTGGTTAGTCTGTGAGTTTATTTACAACTTAAAGGAATCCGACACTGAACCGATTGAATTAGCTGTGGTCCACAAAAAACGGACACGTATTTCGGCTGGTCTTGAACCCCAAAAAAAAACGTGTGAAGAGTTATGTTGAGACCGTGTTGGTTAATCTGTAAGTTTATTTACAACTTAAAAGGTTGGGAGAAGTTTTTGCTCGTGAAATACTTTCTTGAGGCGGAGTTAGCCTTAAGATAGTTCAATGCAAGGTGTAACAAGTCAGCATTGTCACTAACCCTCTCATGACGAGGATTTTCCCACAAGAAACATATTACTCCTTCCGTTCCCAATTATCTGTCGTTTAGACATAATTTATCCATTTTTTAATTATCTGTCACTTTATGAAACCAAGAGAGTATTAAATGTTTTTTTTTTCAAATTTGTCATTGTCTTTAATTAATTCAGTCAACAACTAATTTGAATTGTTCCAACATAAATGTATTAATTGAAGGTTTAAAGTGTCTATCTATCTTTAAATTAATATATCACAATCATTTTCTTAATTCGAATATAATGTCTTAAAACAACAGATAAATGCGAACGGAAGGAATATATGGTAAGGAACATACCACTTGATTATTCTCTTATTGAATTGACTAACTCTTAATCTTGTTGGTCCTTTTTCTTTGACTTTGAAAATACTTTCAAGGCTTCATCTGGTGTGTCCACCTTTTGTTTTTTATGTATAGAAGGAGTTAACATTTTTATCAATGCCGGTGCGAGTATAAAGATGATATTATTAAGAACATGCTCACATAAACATTAGAACTACCAATGATTTGTTATTATCGAAATTAGATTGATCGCATTACCCTTCAGAACTTACAATTTTGATAGCATTTCATTACTTAAATAAACGTAAATGTTTTTATTTAATATGCACATTTTCCCCAATCAATTTAATTTTCTGTTTGTTTTAACTTTCAAGGGGATCAAAGAAGACAGATTTTTAAAACGTATTATTCTACATTTTGTACTCTCTATTTAATAATATAAGCTCTTTTATTTTAGAATATCTTTTACATCTTTCTATATCTTCTAAAGCTTTACCAAGATTGATTCATGTGAGTGGATTTCATTTTCTCTTTTACCTCTTTTTATTCAAGTGGAAAGAGGAAATTAAATTATGCATCTTTGAGTATTTGCTTTATTACTGATTTATTAGTTGAATGTTGATGAATCTAATGCTCCAAATTCTTTAGGTGAAGATAGAACTGGGATTTTTGTTCTTTTGGAAGAAAATTTCACAAAATTTAAGTTATTTTATTTAAAAATATAATACAGTGATAACAAAAAATTCTACTTATTTATTTCTTTTTTTGGAAAAAATCCTACTTGTAAATTGCCACAATTTCCACCTTGAAAATCTCTCTCTCTCTCTCTCTCCAAACAAATACCAAAAACAAAGTAGCTTCAACTACTCTAGCGGCCAGAATATGCTGAGGTTCTAGCAATTCTTGAAGGAGCTTGGTTTCCTCATGCGTAAAAAGTGACTGTTAGGGTTTAGTTAATAGAATTATTCAGAGCTATGGAGGTCTCTCTTCTATAGTACATATTGTTAGTTTTGTCCAAAATATTCTAGGTTATATTTTTGTCAATATTTTCTATGTTAATACGCCACTTAATATTACTGCTGATGTGTTGGTAAAATTAGCTATAAGAACTAGGCTCCCGTCTCAGTGATTTGAAAATTCTTCGAATTTTCTCCAACTGTAAATATTTTCTAATATAAATGCACGATCATCTATTTCTCATTCTCAAAAATAGCTTCAAACTCTACATCCTAGTGATTGCATAAATAACTATGCGCGCACGAAATTTAGTAGACTTTTTGGAAAAATAACCCAGAGCATCCTCAAACAATTTTCCAGAACACGATATTTTGACTTCCTGCAAGGTCCTGTAACAATTTTCGTAACTCTTAAATAGTTCCACCACCAGGTTGACTAGTTGTTTCCGACCAAAAACTCTCACGCATCAGTCACGTGACAAAGGTTGAAGGGCATAATTATATATAAAAAAAAAAAAAATCACCCCAAAAGCAGAGAAACACTAATGATTCTCCTAAAATTATGACTTAAAAAAGAACTCATCAAACCTCACGAGTTAAGGGTCTTTTGGAATTAACCCATATTTTCACAGTCCAATTCTAGTGCAAAATGCATTTTATTTTACACACATGGAGTAAATCTCAGCTTTCAAATGCAAATTTGGCAACCGGGGATTGTTTTTGAAGAAAAACACTTGTTCTTCTCTAAGAACACTGAAAGCAAAATGTACTCAAAGAGAGTGAACACTTGTTCAGTATTCTCATGAAAGAACATCTATTCTTCCTTAAAACAATCTTAAAACAGATAAAATTTATTTCGCAATAAAACAGAAAGCAAAAAGTTTATAGTAAGCGCCTCAATCTGATACTCTACTTTGGTCCACTGTGAGCTAACCAATAAAAAAGATGATCCTAAGCTAATCGTCCACAAATACATGACGTGGCATTGTATAAAAAGGACATACATATTACACCTGATGTGCACGATTATATCTTCTCTCCCACCATATTGGAAGATGGAGTAGCTTCTGGCAATAAGGAATCAAGTGCAAGAGTGCATTTGCTGAAGTTGATCAAGAACATATGGAAGAAGATGCAGTAGCAAGTCTAAGTTGGATCAATTGAGAGTTTGGGTCATAATATTGTATTGGACTAGTACTCTAAATAGTGAGATTGTAGCATGTACCCTACGCCCTGGAGGGAATTTAACCTCACGAGGAGGAGAATTTATTTGCCCATGCGAGGAGATATGTGAATCGACCACTGACCTCCATCCACAGTGGGCAGGTAGCACTTCTACCACTGAGCTACCCGATTCCCATATTGTATTGGACTTGTTATTATGTTGGGCTTGTATTTTCTTGTTATATTGTACACGTAGCAGGCTTGGGCTATAGATATAAAGTCTGGTACAGTAAGTAAATAAAAGGCAGCTTAGCTGCAATACGTAGTGGAATTCCATGTTAACATTTTAAGCAGTTATTCAGTTGTAATTAGTATAAATGCTTTTCCTCTTTTGTACTAATTTCATTATCTTCAATATAGAAATATCTTCTTCTTTCTATTTTCTCTCTCAGCTCATAAATGAATTAGCAGAGGAATTTCAAAAATTGACGACATAGGGCAGTGACAGTCTGCCCATTGATCAATGATTCAAAATGTAGAGGTGATAATGCGTAGAGACGATGGGTGGTTGTTGAAGAGGAACTGCGGTGAGCGGGTAGTGGTCGGAGAAGATGGTGGTTGTGCAGTTGAGAGAAAAAGGTGAAGGGCGGTGATGGTTTTAGGGATTTTAAAATTTTAGATTTAGGGATTTGAGATAGATGGCGGTGATGATATCTAGGAAATTAGGCGGCAGGAGAGATAGAGGGTTGTGGCAAGGTGAATGAGAGCGCGGTTGAAAAGAAAGATGGCTAGCTGGTGGTTGTGTGGTGGAGATGGTTGGGACAGAGATGAGAGAGAGATGGAGAAGATAAAGGCCGGAGAAAGGGGAAGACGATGACGAATAGATGGGAGAATGGAAAAGATAGAGTGTGATGTGTTTTGTGAGTTAAATAAATAGTTATTAAAAAAAGATAAAATTTATCTTTAATTTAAAATTATTAAACAAGTTCTTTTAAATAAAAAACGCATTGTCCTATATTATATAAAATCTATTATTTTTCTAATTTGATGACTTATTTTCAAATCCCGTCAATTCATACTATACTACTTTGACATGTTGGTCTTGAGAGAATTTCTAATGACACTAGATCATGATCAAATATCAATCATTCATTGTATATGTTTTAAAGGTCCTTCTGTATTTTAGGGGATGTCACGAGAAAATTTACCAATAAACTGATATGAATTTTTTTGTAATTTGCATCAACTTTCAATGCGACGGGAGAATCCCATCGTAAATTTTGATTATTTTGAGCGAAATTTTTTGCGTCGAATGAAACCTCGTTGCAAAGATAATTTTCCCGAGTTTAAAGGGTACTAATTGTTTACGACCAGTCGGATTGCTTGATCGATGTCCCTATAATAAAAGTGATCTCACATAACTTCCTCACTTATTCATGAATAGATTTGTGAGATAACCTTTAATGCGAGTTGTCGAAACAACAATCTAACGATTCCCTTTCTATACATATCAACTTATAAATTATCCTAGAAGCATTATAGCCAGACTTAATTTTTTGTTCCCAACTGTAAAAAACAAAATAAAACTAACACTTCAAAAACTTTTATTCCAAGTAAAAAAAATAAAAAAAAAAAAAGCTTGTATTCATTGAACTTTTAAAAAAAGAAAAGTAGCTTTAATTTGATATTTGTAGACTAAAAATTATTTTCCCTTTTTATTCGTGGGCCCAAAAAGCTTCCCGGGCTGTGTGCAAAAAATATATTTTTTGCATATATATAAACAAATTATTTTAAATACAAAATGTATTGTACTATATTATATAAAATTTATTATGTTTTCAATTTATAATTTTTCGAATTTTACAAAAGTATTGTCAAACAATTAGTTATTAAAATTAAAGCTAATATGACATTAATATATAATGGAGAAAACAGAAATTAATTATTAATTATTTTACAATTTCTAAAAAAATTAGATCAAAATTTTAATATAGTATTAATCGATTACTATTTTTTCTTTTATAGTTAATATATAATAAAAGTTCTTTTGGTCTATTGATTTATGGTTAGAAGTTTTATTTTCCTAATCAAAGGGGTTGTATTCAATTCCTGTCAATTGATACTATACTACTTTGGAGTAAATATTTTTTTTAAATAATTATTTTACGGGATGCGGCGAGAAAATCCACCACTAAACTAATAATACAATTTTGATCATTTGCATCAACTTTACATGTGACGGGAGAATTCCATCACAATTTTTGGTTATTTGGGGTAAAACCTTTTGCATCGAACGAAACCCGTCACAAATTTGGTCATTTTCATCAACTTCATATGTGACTAAATTTTGATTATTTGTGGCGAAACTTCTTGCGTCGATTGAAGCCCATCGCATATAATTCCCTTTTCACGATGAATTAATTTGCTGACACAAATAGTAATTAGCGGTCGTAAATGCATATCTCGAAACGACGTCGTACCATTATTTGCGTTGGTGTGTCATTCTTGACGCAAATGACAGTTATTTGTAACGGTAAATGCCCGACGCAAAAAATCTCGTCGCAACAAGCTATATTTCTAGTAGTGTACCTTTTGTTGTTTGCAATAATTCTAAAGAATGTACTATTTGGCCTTTAGCTAAACAGCACAAACTCCCTTACAAATTAAGTACTTCTCATGTCAAAAATTCCTTTGATCTTGTGCATATGGATGTGTGGGGACCTTACAGAGAACCTAATGTGTATGGTGAGAAGTTTTTTCTTACCATAATAGATGATTATAGCATATTCACTTGGGTATTCTTGATGAAACATAAGTCTGATGTTTCACAGATAGTACCTTCTTTCTGTACCTTTATTGAAACACAGTTCAGCACAAAAATAAAAGTTATAAGGACAGACAATGGCACATAATTCAGCTTACCTATTTTTTATAGCACCAAAGGTATCCTACATCAAACTTCATGTCCTTATACACCTGAACAAAATGGCTTAGTAGAAAGGAAATATCAACACTTGTTGAATGTTGCCAGATCTTTAAAGTTTCAATCCAATGTTCCTTTAAGCTACTGGGGATACTATATCAAACATGCAGCATATCTCATAAATCTCACCCCATCTCCTGTTATTCAAAATCAGTCTTCTTATGCAAGATTACACTCACAAGAACCTAGCTACACACACCTTAAAGTGTTTAGCTGTTTGAGTTATGCATGCACCATTGAGCATGATAGGGGTAAATTTGATCCAAGAGGGAAGAAGTGTGTGGGAAGTCTTCTATTTCTAAGGGCTACATTTTGTTAGACTTTAAGACTCATCAGTTGTTTGTCTCTAGGAATGTTCTTTTCTTGGAGCACATATTTTCTTTTGTGCATGAGTCTGATTCTGAGGTAATTAATTCTACACAAATTGACAGTGTAGCTTTTGATCAATTCTTTGAGTCTCATTCTCATTCCACATATTCTTCTGATTCTGTGTCTTTCCATGATAATTCTATTTCTTCACTTCCTTCACCTACTGGTCATATATCAGTAAGTCCTCCTCATGATACTTCTCAAACTCTTTATTTGAGTCCAGTAGCACGAAAGGAAGGCAGACCTGTCAGACATAAGGGTTTTCCTACACATCTCAAGGATTACCAGTGTCATTCTATTCAAACTTCATCACCACGTCCTATTAGTCAAAGCATATCATATGATAAGTTGCATCAGGATCAAAAAAAATTTGTGTGTGCTCTTCATGTTATGCAGGAACCTACTTCATATTCAGAGGCTGACTGTGAGAACCCGATTTTCTGCTTACGTGTTTTATGTGATTATAATTTGTCATCATGTATATTTAATTTGATTATGTGTTATGTGCACTTTATTTTCACAACAAGTTTCATGTGTTACATGTACAATTAGAAATTTTGAGGGCTTAAGTATTTGATAGAAATAATTACATTCTTTAGGGGCCCAAGTGCAAATAGGATTTTTGGATGTGTAACGGTTGTCATTATTCTAGGAAGGGGAGAAGTGGAGTATTGATGTGTGTTTATTAAGATAAATGGAAGGACCTCATGGGTTGGGGGTTAGAGAATTTAAAGACATAAGTTACATGCATGAGTTTAATGGGAAGGCAAAGGAAGCATTTTCCGTTTCCTTTAGAATTAGTATATATAAGATCGGGCAGAGCCGAATCAGGGGAATCACTAAACAAAACAAAAGAAATAAAAAATAAAATAAACAGTTTTGTGGGTTTCTTTTTCCTTGGGAGTCGTGCCTGTGAAACAAAATAAGGAGGGGGGGCTGCCAATAGGGGAGCCGCAAGCCAGAAAACAAACAGTGAGGCCTTTTGTGAGTTGTGAGATGTTGCCAAGAGCTTTGATGGATTTCGATGCTAGGATTTCAAGAAAATAAATTTGAATTACGCGATTCAGAGGTAAGGAATTGAACCCCTTCTTGTTTTTAAATAAATTAATGTTAATAAACATCTTTTTAATGTTATATTCATTCGATTGGAAATTTGGAAACGTTTATTTTTATATAAGAAAAATAGGAATCAAGCATGCTATTTTCAAGAATGATATTATTATGTAAATGGATTTTGAAGTATTATATGTATATGAAGTATACCCCCGGTTGAAGGACTCGATGAGTCAAGTTCCCCGCAACCGAAGCCGAATGTTCGAAGTATACCCCCGGTTGAAGGACTCGATGAGTCAAATTCCCCGCAACCGAAGCCGAATGTTCGAAGTATACCCCGGTTGAAGGACTCGATGAGTCAAATTCGATGTGTTACTTGAAAGAGCCAAAGAAAATAAATACTATTTTGAAGAGTATAATGTTAAAGAAATTGTGGTCGGTTAAAGAACTCTTGTGAGTCAATGTTTTTCCCTAATCGACTAAAGTACCGTTTTACGGTAAAGGACTCTTTCAAGTCAAGAATTTTCCTAACGAATATATATGTTTTTCAAGCTAAAAGTCAAAGTAATGTGATTACTGAATGAAGTTGTTACCTTTTGAATGAAAAGTTGTTTGGTTATAAGTTTAATGTTTCAAAGAAATGTACTTATGCTTTTTATGGTTTTAAAACAATAAGTAAAAGTGTTTCAAATCGCTTGATTCAGGGAGGAGTTTAATTTCTTCTCGAGTTGGAAGCTCACTCCTTTCCATGTTGTTTTTTTTTCCAAGTGAAGTTAGCAATAGTGAGAATGTTGTATGAAATTGTGAGAAGTGCCTTTGATGATGATGTTATGTGCTTTATGGATTCGAGTTTTGTTATGAAAGGTTATTCTTAATGTTCATTAGAAGTGAGTTTCATCTGTAATGTATAAGATTATCTTTAGTAAAGATTATTTTTCTTTTGAAGTTATAGATGATGAAGTTTTAAGTCCATATAATTGTTTTTAACAAGTTTGAGGTTAAGAAGTAAGAGACCTTGTGTCGGTAGTATGGGCTATTGACACTGGGTCGGTCTCGCCTCTCGGATTCGGGCGTGACACCGACAAACATGCTGAATAGAGAGATGCAACGAAGACAGAACTAGCAGCATTGGAGGCCAATTACACTTGGATTTTGACTAATCTTCATATTGGCAAGACTGCAATTGGTAATAAGTGGGTGTACAAACTTAAACTGAACTCGAGATGGAACCATTGAAAGGTACAAAGCTAGGGTTGTTTCCAAAGGTTATACACAACCACCCGGCATTAATTTCCTTAGTACCTTCTCTCTTGTAGCTAAAATGACCTCAATAAGGGACAGGTTATAGCTATTGCGGCGAGGAAGAGGGTGGCATTTACATCAATTGGATGTAAACAATGCCTTTCTTCATGGTGAACTCCATGAAGAAATCTTTATGACACCACCTCTTGGATATCCTACTGCTCATGGACAAGTTTGCAAACTCATTAAGTCTATTTATGGTTTGAAACAGTCCAGTAGAGAGTGGAATTCCATGTTAACCAATACATTACTTACTTTGGGTTTTAGTCAATCTTGGCATGGATATAGTATTTTTTTTTATAAAAAAACTAGACCATTTATAAGTATGGTCTAGTTTATTAAAATTATTATTATAAGACCTCACTAGAGGAGGAGAAGTAGAAGACCCCAGAGAGGGAGAAGTAGATGACCTCGTTGAGCGGATGTCGTAGAAGTCCCGTTGAGCGGGTGCCCCGTGAGGAGTAGTAGTAGAAGTCTCGTTGAGCGGGTGTCGTAGAAGTCCCGTTGAGCGGGTGCCCCGTGAGGGGTGTATAAGACCTCACACAAAGGGAACCCAAAGAAATGACAATTAAATCATTCCCCCTTGTGTGATGGAGGTATCGAACACGGACCTCTCGGTCACAGGCAGTGGATGTTACCCACTGGGCTACCATGCCTTCGATGGCATGTATATAGTATATTCACCAATAAAGTAGGAGATTATTTCATAGCATTGCTAGTATATGTGGATGACATTATCTTGACTAGCAATAATCTATTAGCTATTAATAAGGCCCAGAAGGTTTTGAATGACAAGTTCGAAATTAAAGACTTGCGAAATCTACGAGTTTTTTTCTTGGATTGGAAGTTATTAGAAATGATCAAGGCATTTTTTCTTTCACAAAGAAAATATGCCTTGGATTTATTGAAGGATGAAGGTTTTCTTGACGATGAAAGCTCCGTGTTAACACCAATTGATCCTCTTGTCAAATATGCACATCAAGATTCGAGATCCTTACACCGACATCACTTCTTATAGAAGGGTAATTGGGAATATCTTTTACCTCACGGTTACTAAGGCCGGACTTAGCATACAACATTCAACGTTGAGTCGGTTCCTAGGGCTGTCCAACTATCCTACATCACAAGGAAACTCACGGAATTTTAAGATATATCAAACAATCACGGGACAAGGTATATATTTTTTTTCTGCTCACAATGATTTCCAATTGAAAGGCTATACAGATAATGATTGGGTGGATGTGTTGAGACAAAAAGATCTATAACTGTATTTTATATGTTTCTTGGGACTGCTTTGATTTCTTGGAAGTCCAAGAAACAGCATACAGTATCCAGAAGTTCTGCAGAGGCAGAATATAGGGCCATGGCCATGGAAGCTTGTGAGATACAATGGTTGGTAAACTTGTTGTGTGATCTTGGTGTTAAACAAGTGCAAGCTGTACCATTGTTCTGTGACAGTGCAAGTGCTTTGCACATAGAAGAGAATCCAGTGTTTCATGAGCGTATTAAACACATTGAAATAGATTGTCATGTAGTTAGAGAAAGGCTGTTGGCAAGAGTGCTAAGACATTTGCCAGTTTCTTCTGCTAAGCAGAGCTAACAGACATATTCACTAAGGCTTTATCCCCTACTAGGTTTGCTTACTTAATTCAACATCTGGGATCGGTGAGTATCTATAAGGGTTCAGCTTGTGGGGGATTATTGGAAGTTGGAGTAGCTTCTGTCAATAAGGAATCAAGTGCAATGGTGCATTTGCTTGAAGTTGATCAAGAACATATGGAAGAAGATGCAGCAGTTGGATCAATTGAGAGTTTGGACCATAATATTGTGTTGGACTTGTTATTATGTTGGGCTTGTGTTTTCTTGTTATATTGTACGCGTAGCAGGCTTGGGTTGTAGATATAAAGCCCGGTCAAGTAAGTAAATAAAAGGCAGCTTAGCTGCAATACGTAGTGGAATTCCAAGTCAGCATTTTATGCGGCAAAATGGCTCAATTCGTCCTTTATATATTTACGATTCTCTTTTAAGGTCCCCGCTTGTTTAATTTTAACTTTTAACGTCCTATTCGTTTTTACGACCTGCTGTAAAAGGACATCCGTCCAATTTTCTGTTAATTTGTCGTTTGCCTGGTTAACCGGTCAAACAACTTATCTTTTCTCAAGGGTATATTTGTCCAATCACTTTTTATTACTCAGTAAAACAAGCTCAACTCGACCCACTTATACTGATCCGACCCGCTCCCCTTCTCCACCATTCACCCCGACGATCCACCACCACAACGCCACCATCACTCACCTCCACCGCCAACCACCATCCAAACTGCACACAACCACCATCTCCACCCTCATCATTTTTCTTGGGTTCTTCATTGTCTATTGTCAAATTTTAAGATCTGAATTCACCAAGTTCTTGACCCAATTCACACTTTATTTATTACAAGTCATTTTTTAACCCTAGAAATACAATTTAAGTTCTTATTAATCTCTAATTTTGCTTGTTCTGCTGATTAGAAACCCAGCCAGAACCTTTCTCTTCCTCCATTTTTTATTTGCTAATTTTCTCAGAATTCAGTTCCCCTTTGATCTATATTTTTATTTGAAATCCACTGTTCCAACGAAGCAATTAGATGGGCAAATGGTGATGAAGAGATATGCTTATGTTTACTCTATTGCTTGGAGGGCATTTCTTTTCTCCGATTGCAGAGCAGCAAAAGGTAATTTCACCTGATTTCTTCAAAAGTTGCCCACTTTCATTTTGTTTCAGATGGGTTTCGATCTTTGAGAGGGAGATTAGATTCTGAGTTTGCTAATAATTATCTAATTTGTTGAAATCGAAAAAAATTACAAGTTTGGTTCTCAAAATTAGCACTGAATTCAGATTTCTAAGTCAAATAATTTGGTGAATTGAGTTTTCCTTTTTATGATCTATACCAGTCAATAATTATTAAATTGAGTCAATAATTTGGTGAATTCATATCTCAAAATTTGACAATGGACAATGGACAATGAAGAACCCAAAAAAAATGATGAGAGTGGACTTGGTGGTTGTTTGCAGTGGGGATGGTGGTTGGCGGTGGAGGTGGGTAATGGTGGCGTTGTGGTGGTGGATCTGCGGGGGTGAAAAAACTTTGCAAATTAGTGAAATAAGGTTAAAGATGAGGGTCAAATCAATTTGTTTGTGTTTTTAGGGATTTTTTTTTACTGATGATGGTAAAGTAGAATGACAAAAATACCCCTAGAAAAAGATAAAAAAAAAGTTAACCAGATGACTAGGCAAACAACAAGTTAATAGAAAATTGGACGGATGTCCTTTTACGACAAATCTAAAAAACGAATAGCACGTTAAAAGTTAAAATTAAACAAACATGACATTAAAAGAGAATTGTAAATACATAAATGACGAATTAGGCCATTTTACCCATTTTAGGCGGTTATTCAATTGTAATTAGTATAAATGCTTTCCTCTTTTGTACTAATTTCACTATCTTCAATATAGAAATATCTTCTTCTTTCTATTTTCTCTCTCAGCTCATCCTTTTCAATACACCACAAGCAAAAAATAAAATAAAAAAAACAATTAGCATTTCCTCTCCCGATGAGAAAAGAGAAGATCAGAGAAGACGGAGATGAAGTGAAATTTTCGTCTATCTCTGAATTAGTGTTTTCATTTTCGATTCATCGATTACACCTTTAAGATTGTAAGTTTTTCAACTTTTTTTTTTTGGTTTATTTTCGTTTTACATTTATTGTTCGATTATCTTCCGTAATTTGTTGAAATGGAGATGTGTTGAAATTGGGTTTTTTAACTTTTTAACGTCGTCTGTGTGTTTTTTGTGTTTTGATTGAATTTTTTGGTATAACGATATCAAGTATTTGTAAAATTTGAATTTGATCTTCGTTTTCATTGCATTTGATATGTAAAATTAGTTCGCCTGAAGCTAAATCCTGACGTTTTTTCTTAGGTTTTGCAGCAAGATAGAATGTCAAGCCTATATATATATATATATATATATATATATATATATATATATATATATATATATATATATATATATATATATATATATATATATATATACTTTTTCTAATTCTTTTTTCTCCTTTTTTATTCTGATTACAAGATTAAGTAAATGATAATTTGTTATTGGCAATTTTGGGGGAACTTGACCCTTATGGTTACGTTATTATGCAGGTGAGCAGAGATCTTTAGTTTGTGTCTACTTGAGGAGGAACCTAAGGTAATTTTGTGCTTGGTGAAGCAGTAGTTAGCAGTTGTTTGAAGTTTGACGAATAAGATTCGGATTTTATAGCTGTGATTTTAAAATTAGTTAGGATACGGATGCGAGCTTTTTTTAGCATGAAGGTCTAATAAGTGGGAGAGAGAACTTGCTTTGTTCTGTTTGAAGCCTTTAAGTTATGCAAGAATAACAGGATATTTTATGACGTTAGAATCTTAGATTAGGGAATTCTGTAAGAACCTATGGATATCCAAATTCAACAGTCGCATATAAGTGTCATTAGTTATGGGATATGTATTATACTTTTTCTGGTTAAAGTTACTTGTGTATGGGACTTGAATCGTATCTTGGTTTGCAGAGTGGGTGAATATGTTCAGTAATGTCTGTAATGGTCCATCTTCGGCACTTGTTTTAAACAGTTAATAATCATTTCCTATTAAGATGTAAATAACTCAAAAGTATTTGAAGTCGTAAATGTAATGTATGCCTAAAAATAAAATAAGAATGGTATATATTTGAAGTTTATAGCCCCTTGCAAAACATGCTCCTTCAAAATCTGGTAGCTCTGATGTTCGGATTATTACCTGTTACAGTATTGCAATTTACACACCCATATAGAGGGAAATAATGCTGATATTCATTAGCCTTCCCTTCTGAAGCATCATATTTCCATCTTTTCATTGTAATATCTCGTCTTATTTCCCTGCTCAAATTGAATGGATGTGCTGGATTCTGTTCTATCTACTGGGAAATGAGATTTTGCTTACGGCTCTCAAGTCTCAAGTAGTAAGATGTTATCCTATTGGCGTCAAAGCTATTTTGCATATTGAGATCAACAATTATTTGAAGTCATTAATGTATTCGTTTTCTTGTCAATTAAGTCTGTTCTCTGGACATCTTTAAAAAAAATACGATTAGATGGCTGGTAGTGCATTGAAGATTAGATGGTTACTTTAATTGAAATCCAAAATGAATGAGCCCTTTCCCTTGTATAAAAAAATGATTTATTCATAATTTTCTCCTCAGCAACTTTTTCTTTCCATTGTTTTCTTGCCAGTGACCTCTTTATGCACAACAAAGATGAAGGCAGGAATATCTAGTTTGAACCCATATGCAGAATCATATGTACCTCTCTCTAAAAGAGGTGCATCTGATGGAAATAAAGGCTTTAAATCTTCAGGTAATGAGACGACGGGTGCCAAGGAGGCTGCTTCAATGGGAACTAACCATTGGGATCCAACAACCCAAGGTCCGCAAAGCTGTATCGTTCCTGGTACCGAATTTTCTAATGTTTACCAATCCAAAGTGAAATATGGTGTTCCAGTATATCCGGGTTTGTCATTACAAAATCCATCTGAATCGGAGAAGGCAATCCTTGATGAGGAATTCGACATGGATTTGGCATATCTTCAGACATTGTTTCCTGGGATTTCAGATGAGTCCCTTTCTGATGTGTATTTTGCAAACAAAGGAGACGTTGACACTACAGTTGACATGCTGAACCATCTTGAGGTAAGTATTTGAATATTCTTATATTAGAATTTAGAATGATATCTCAACATATGGGTGCCACTAGAGGATTCTTAAGTTCTATTCGGAGGGTGCACTTCTTCTTGTGTTGAGGTTTTATCTATCATTTTTGTATTGAGCTTTAGATCAACACGTCTAATAAAATCATGAAGTTTCTGATCAAGTAACTACACTTCGATCATCAACTATATAGTATTGTGTACTTTGTGGTTATCGTGGTAATTGACTGAGCCATGAGTTACATGTAGTTTAAGAAAAATATTACAGCACTCATTTTTGTTGTTGTTGTTGTTGTTGTTGTAATAAGAAGCTTACAATGAATGAAAGTGTACCTGGTTAAGATATTCCAGTGCCGATTTCCCTCCCATTCTTGGACATCCATCAATGCAGTGTATGGTCTCCAGTTCCTTCTTCTGGTCGTGTCGTATCCAGAAGGATATTCCAAAATTTAATTTCAAAAGTTTATGCTAATCGTTGACACAACAATGGAAACATCACCAGACTCTTCGAATAAACCATTGAATGTGCATATTAGAGATGGTGCCGAACACTGAATCTGATGCAACTCTATGAGATATTCTACGTAAGATTCATGTGTCCTTAATGATTGCAGAGCTGTTCTGTTGATTCATCTGAAAAGCTTCCAGATACTTTGGATATCGGTGACGTGCCGGACTTCTATTGCAGTAGTGAGCTTGCATCTCAGAAACTGAAGAATCTGGATGTCCAGGCCGGTGCTGGTGCTTCATCATCTGGTGTATCGGCCTCTGCCCCTGTGAACTAATGGGCTCCAAGAAACTTAGTATTATCTATTACAGTGAATAGAAAAAAGTGAATCTGGGTTTTTAGTGAAATCAAGATATATGCTGTCTCTTCCTTTTTTTGATTTTATATATATAGCCTTGAGATTTTTTTTTGTGCGTTCGGGTTACTGGTCTATGATAGATCAATAACCAGTCGTGCTTTTACATGCAGATCGCAATCCCTGCAAGTTGACATGGGGGAAAAAATTGGATTTTGTGTGAAGTTTAAGTGAATTGCAACTGTTTATAGTTCGGGATTTTGATACGCGCGGATTTTGCAAATCTCATTGCTTAACTTGTTGAATATCATTGCTTATGGGAAACAATTGCTCTATAAAATTTCTATGGCTTGTGATTTCCTTTTTAATCCTCTTTGGTAAGAAATGTAAACATGTTTTGCCTACAGGTTCCTGCTATGTGAATGCTTAGGTCTGGTTTTGGTGCAATTGAGGTAAAAGCACAAACATTTTCTGCTTTTGATGCTTATGATGTGATCATAAATGTTAGTTCATCTGTAAGATGCAAACGAGACAATATTTGCTGGGTTGCAAAAGTTCACATGTGCAAATGAGCCTAGATATATAACTTTTTGAAAGCCTATAAGAAGGGAAAATTCAATTCTCGGTCAGTCGTTTTTGGACTGGATCCACAATCATCTCATTATTTGAGCGGGGGTCTATTTGTAGATCGCAGACTTTCCTCGATTCGGGCTGAAGGAGTTGTGGGAGTCAATCCCTCGAGGGACGGTCGATTAAGTGACCCTATAATAAATTATGTTTGATTACATGATTTTTCTTGAAACAATAGAAAGCATGGCAAAGCCATTAGTTTAACTGTTTAAGGTTAATCCCGTTTTAGTACCCCCAAAGTTTCAGGTCTTCACAACTGAGAGACCAAACTCAAAGATGTGTCGAATAAGAAATCATTAAATAATAAACATGAAATACATTGACAAGGATAAATGAGTTTTTAAAAATTTCTTTAAAAGTATGGAGTTAAATTAAATTAAAGTAATTATCCCTTTTATGTTTTTTTCCTTTTTCCTTTCCCCTCCCTGGACTTCTTCCTTTGGCTCTGCATCCTATGTATTTTTATTTCTGATATGAACCAGGTTAATGGACCTTGAGGTTAAGAATTTGCCACATCACTACAAAATGAGAAAATATATAATTTTTTAATGATGTGATTAGTTATGTGCCACAAAATTCACGTAAACCTGATCCATATCACGTACATATATAGTTTTCCCCATGCAATCCTCATTAAAAATCAAACAATTCATACTGTTATCACACTAAAAAATCTAATGATTAATTCAGGAAAACTACTAGATCTAAAATCAAAAAGTTCTTATCACCAATGACGAAGTCAGGAATTTGGCGTTGGGGGACGAAACTGCAACAGTATGTTGAATTATATATAAAAACGGTAAAAAAAAATCTTAAGAGGCGAAACTAATAAAATATTTCGAATTACATATAAAATTTACTATACCAACTAGTATTTTTAAAAATTTCGGAGGGAAGACTGCCCCGCCCTGTCTTCGTCCTGGATCAGAGAAATCAATTTCAAGTGGTAATTGCAAAAAGAAAATTTGGAAAAAGAATGTTTTTCTCATGGCCGTTCTGTAGACGTAATTGCACAGACACAAACGAACCACCTACATAATTTGTGATACATTCTTGTACTCGATCGAGAACAAGAGATCTAGCTAGAGGGGTGAGTGAGGTTTTAGAATATGAAAAAGATAAAATGTGTAACCTTTAAAAGATAAAAAATAATAGTTTTAGAAATAAAATTAAAAAAAAATTCTTTAATTAATCTTACATCAAAATACATTTCTTTTTCTTTAATCAATGTAACTTTTTATTGACAAATCGAAAATATATACAAGACTTTACAAATCAAATATTTAGTAAGAATACCTTATCCACAGATTCAAAATACGGACAACGAAGCGCAGCTCAAGCGGTAAGACGCTTTATTTCCAACCGGTAGGTCAAGAGTTCAAGTCATGCTAGAGGGGAAGTGGGGAACCACTATCATCCTCCTTAGAAAAAATTAAAAAAAATCAAAATACGAAAAATAAAAGACAGATTGGTGAATTTCGTCCTTTAACAATATGCGATTGGTGATTTTGGTTCCTTTTCTATTTATTTTTGTTTTTAAAACCTTAAATAATTTTCGTTTGGTGACAACGGTCGTTCCATCCACAACTGTGACGAAAATAATTAATTTTGTTTTTTTTTTATAAAACTCTTCAAGACACCGGGGTTAATTTGGATATTTCACCCAAAAAATATAGATCAGGGACCAAAACCACAAATTTCCAAATTGTTAAGGGACGAAATTCACCAATTTGCCTAAAAATACTCCAAATATCCTTCTTCCCCACCCAACTGCCCAACTCTCTCCCTCATCTTTTCACCCCTTATCGGCCACGTCTCGCTCTTCGGCTGCCGGAATCTTCAAGCTCCCGATCCAAAACTCTGCAAAATTTTCTCTTATATAATTGAAAATTATTGTTTAGCAGAGACTAGAGATTGACTTTGGTTGGTCTGGCAAGTGCGCTGCCACACCATAACACAACCCCCAAGCACAAATTGTTAAAGGACGCAATTCACTAATTTACCTAGATTTTTTCCCAAAATACCCTTCAATTTTGGTGTTTTTTATCTAAATTTTTTTTGACTGACGGTTGACTATAATAGTTGTGGACGGAAGGACCCTTATGACCAAACGCAAAATTGTTTAAGGTTTTAAAAACTAAAAAAAATAGAATGGGGACCAAAATCACCAATCGTATATTGTTAAATAACGAAATTCAGTCAGGAGGCCAGTAGCTCAGTGTGGCAGAAAGCTTTCTACCCGTGACCAAGAGGTCCCCGAGTTCGACAACCCTCCCCTACGTGAGCAATAAAAAATTTTTTCTTCGTGAGGGAGAATTTAAGGTTGTTGAAAAAAAAACAACGAAATTCACCAATCTGCCAAAATAAAATAGGCTGGGACGTTTTTTCCACATTAGTCTCGCTCGCCACCGACCACCATTCTTCTTTCTTCCTCTCCCCGCCGGCGCCGCCCCCTCCTTCTGTAAGTGCCGCCACCCATCTTTTCCCCTCTTTTATCTCTTTCTTCCTCGGTTGCTGAGTTCCACCTTCCAGACCCTCTTTGATTCTCACACCAAATCTTCACTACTTGTTGAGAGTCTAGATAGCCAATTTCATGAATTTCCACACCTTTTATCAGCTAACGTTAGTGGGTTGATGCCTAATTTTGGGAAGATTTTGCCTACGAAATTTTTTGTTCACTTCATTCAACCAAGAATTACCAACAGAAGAAGAATGTGCTGCTTTTTTCAATGGGTTTGATAACTTTTCCTCAGCTTCTGTCGTTAAAATTTTGGATTTTGTTGAGGAAAATGTGGACCCAGAATTCAATTACGATGAATTAAAGCATAGAATGCAGATTTTCTCTTCTTCGGGTTTAATTCCTGAAGCATTGGAAACTTTGAGTTTCATGAGGTCAGTTCCTGGAAAGCCTTCAATTGATGATTTTAATTCATTGATATATTTTTATTTGAAGAAGTCTGGAAATGATGTTTCTTTAAATAATCTAGTTGAGGTTTATAATGGGTTGAAAGATTTTGGTCCAAAACCAAATGCATTGACTTATAATACAATCATGAATGCTATGATTTCGCTTGGAAGGTTGAAAGATGGGATCTTTTTCGCAGAGGAAATGTGTTCGGGTGGGTTTGTGCCGTCATTTACTTGTGTAAATAAATTGTTGAAGAAATCACTTCATTTAGGGAGTTTGGTGGATTCAGGAACCATATTAGATTTAATGGTCAAATTGAATTATGTACCGACTGAATCGTCACTGGATAAGTTAATTTATAACTTTGGGAAAGCGGGGATGATAACCGAGGCTTATAATGTGTTCTCTGTTCTTCTTTATACGGGCCAGTTTGGAGGAGCTTATAATTATAATCATATTTTATGGGCTTTATGCAAGTCGTACTCGGGTAATACCGTGCTGGCATTTTTCTGTATCTTCAGCAAGATGGGTTTTGTACATAGTGTTTGTACATATACAGCTTTGGTTTATTGTTTTTGTAAGGATAACTTATGGAATGAAGCCTTTCGATGTTTGGATATAATGAAAGCTGATGGATGCAATCCGAATGTGCGAACTTATACGACTATTATTAAGTTTCTCTGTGATCATGGAGAGGTTGACAAGTCACTCGGACTCTTGGAATTAATGGAGAAGAATGGATGTAAGCCTGACTTAGTTACATATAATATTGTTGTCCGCGAGCTTTGCCTTCAGGATAGGCTAGTTGAAATTCGTGAAATTTTTCGAGTTATTGATAAAGAGGGATTGTCTCCTGATTCATATACCCATGCTGCATTGGCTGGAGGCCTGTTAAAGAGGGGGGAAATCAAGATCGCTAATTCAGTTTTGGTTGACTTCATCTCAAGGAGCTGCTCCATGGATACGGTGCTTTGTAATATATACTTCCATACTTTGTGTTTTTTTAATAGATCAAAAGAAGCACTTTCTATAATGATGAGCATGGCAAAATCAGGTTTTAGCCCTACTAATGTATCATATAACACAATTTTGAACGGGTTTTGCAAAGAGGAAAACGTTTATGATGTTTTAAAGTTCTTTGAACACATTGATTGGTTCAGGAATGGATCTGACTTGATAACCTTCAATACAGTTATGTCTGCAGCATGTAAACAGCGAGACTATAAGATGATTAAGAGGATTTTGTATCAAATGGAATGTAATGGTTTGAGGCTTGATAGTGTTAGTTACACTTGTCTGATTCAGTATTATTATTCAGTGGGCAATATTCCAGAGTGTCTGAAGCTTTTTGAAGTCCATGATCAGTGATGGACTTACTCCTAGTCTGCTGACCTTTAACATTATTATGAGTGCTCTTTGTAGATATGGGCAGCTGGGAGAAGCTCTCGAGATGTTTGAGTGTCTTAGGACCTATGGAGTTTCACCTGATATCAACACATATAATATTCTCATTTGTGCTTCCATTCAAGAAAGCGATAATTCGCTTGTACATCAGTTAGCAAGGGATATATACAGCCAAGAGTTGAATCCGGATATCATAACATATCGACATTTAATTTATGTGTTTTGTGATGAAGGAAAGATATCATTGGCTCTTCAGCTAAGGGATCAAATGCTTGAGAAAGGGATTCCTCCTACCATTTCTATTTATAATATGATAATGGGCACAATGTCCCAGCAGGGAAAGTTCCGGGAAATTGTCCCATTATTAGAAGAGATGAAAGGGGAAGGGTGTGAGCTTAATGCTGAGTCATTCAAGATTTTAAATCGGGCAGTGAAGGACAGTCAGATCAAGGGGTTTCCCAGGGCAGCAAAACTTCTACGGGTTATCATGGATAAGTTTTATAGAAAGAGCAACATAAGTTGAGGGGGACTTTATAGGATACAAGAATGGTGGAGCTCATGTTGAATCCAATTTACCGAAATCATTTGGACATCATTCTTTCTGGATTATGCTATTATTATGGACCTGAGGTAGTGACTTTTTGCATTATTTACTGTATTGTGGTCATATTTGAACCAAAAACTTCATGTTTGCCAGTTTTAGAATGTTAGGACAGTCTCTATAGAGCCTAACTTTCTTACCAGGATGATTACTGTGGCATGGTCATATTACATTTACGAGAATCTTCTCTCGACATAGATTTACGACCCTCTTGTTCATTATCTCAATGAATGATGGCTTTAGTATGGAGATGTTCTATGTTTCTTTTCTTTTTTTTTCTGATTGTTGATATATTTATCTACTTTGTCCAAGTATTGCGCCAGAATCGATAAAGTTAGTTTCTTAGTGTTACAGGTCATAGGAGAGCCGGTTTACATTGTTGGAAGTCCACTTGGAGGGTACGTTGCACTGTACTTCGTAGCATGCCATCCTGAATTGGTGAAAGGCGTAACCTAATTCCATAAGATCTCCTAGATTGTCAAGAATATTTACTTGGTCAGGGACATTTCCTATTCTTCCCGTCGTGAGAAAGCTCACCGAAGTTGTGTAAGTCCTCCGGTTCTTTTGATAAAACAGAACCCTGGTCTCCTTTGTTTATAATGTTATCGGCAAATTGAAGCATGCCTGGACTGGAAGATAAGCACCTGTATTTCCATTAATTCGAATAAGTCTTGTGGTTACTTTAATAAGTTATGTAAAAGTTCTTTATGGATTAAAATGTTTTGACAAAGGAAGGGGGGATTGAACCAATCTGTTGCATACTATTTTTTTGCTTGATAAAGAAGGCCCATCGGTATATTAGATAGATTAGAACTTTATAAGTGTTTAAGGAGTGAAAGGTATGGCATATGCTTGTCGCTCTAGGAAAGGAAATAATTCACAAATATATTCTGATCTTTCTAGAGCCTGTACATCCTTTTGCATTTACAGTTTGAGATCAAATTTAATTATGGATTTTGGATTCGACGATCCTTGTTTAGGACTTCGACTTCTGCTGCAATCTGGACGTTGATCTCCACCTGAATATCATTGATATAATCAGAGTCCTATATTTTCCAAATTAGTCACACTGCCTGCGTCAATGAAGGTGTGTGCCTTTCTTTCTTGTTCCCATTTCAAGTTCTATTGGCTTTTCAAATTTGTTTTAAAAAGAATTCCTGAATTGCGACATTTTTAGCTGCATTTTAGCTGTTTTCATTGTGTTTTTTTTTTTTATGGAAAGCTGTTTTCATTTTGCACATACATTTTTCCCCAATATTTTTAGTAGTTACATTTTTTATACCTTGGTCTTTAGTTTAATGTTGTTCCTTGATATTTCGTATAAATATGTAACATGTATCAGTTGCTCTTAGCTTGAAACTTGTCTCTTTGAGGAACTCACGTAGATTGTAACAATCTTGCATAACCTTCTGTGGCTTTTTCTTTCAAAATTTGTGGTGCTACGTCTATGTATATTGCTATTTACTGGAAATTTACGACTTTGATTGGTTTGCCCACAATTCAACTCTAAGATATCACTGAGCTGTTACTGTACATCTAGGACATGTGCTATTTCCTTCCGGTACTGCGATTGACTACTTTTAGCAGTTGATGAAAATGGAGGATTAAACTTGAGGTTAGTTTCTATCAGCTAATTCTACATATGACGGTGACACTTTTACCCATGTCATGTTTTAATAGAAGATTTAAGCTATTCGCTTGGTTTCATTAATTTGTTTGGTTGCATATAAACTAAGTATTGCATTTTCCGTCGACCTTTTTTTGTTTTTGTTTTTGTACATCGGTATCTAGTTATCAACCCGACTAATTCGGTAGGGACCTGGGACATGAAGTCGCTCCCTAGGTGACTTGAATCCGTGACCTTACCATGGGCAAGATCGAAGGTGAGGCAAGTCGATCTGATCCTACTTGTCATTTCTGTCAACTTTGAAGGCAGTTTTCTTCTTTTGGATATGCTTTCTCACTCAATGATAAAACCTCTAAACTTTTCCCCTTCAATGTTTAATGGAGTTTATAGCTATATTTATAACAGGCAACTATTTTGGGTCATTGGGTGTGCTATTTCTACCATTTAACTTTGTTTTGCCTTTTTTATATGCCTCAACTATTTCGGGTGTGATAATTATATACTTTCAAGTATCTCGTGTGGGTCTGCCAATCCCCCACCTATGCTTTGCCGATGGCCTATTACTCTTTGTTGTAGCGACATATTCTCAGGCACATATCATGGAGTCGGTTTTGAGCATTTTTTGTAATCAGCAGGGTAAAAAGATCAATACGGCAAAATCCAAGCTTTTAGTGTCAAAGGGTTTGGAATGGGGGCATAGGAGCAGCTCTTTCGTTTAATTTCGGGATCCCTATTGCACCGGACTTGGGAGTTTACTATTTGTCGTGCTAAGCAGGAGGGTGGTCTCGACTCTAAGAAAATGAAGGGCCTAAATACTACGACACTTGCGAAACAGGCTTGGAGGATGCTTAATGATGAAAATGCTAGGGTTCGAGTTCTTACTACCAAGTATGGAAAGCTAACCGACCTGGAGGAAGGGAAAATTAAATCCGACTCTTCTCATGGTTGGCTTAGCTTTGTGGAGGGATTCAAGTTACTGAAACAATGATTAGCTTAGGCGGTAGGCAATGTAAAGCGAGTGAAATTTAGGCAGGATCACTGGCTTGTGGGGGATCAATCTTGAAGAGATGGCTATATGTCCTGTGCCGGAAGATGAAAAGAATGCTCGAGTTTCGGATTATTGGCAAGTAAGAGTGGGTTGGGAATGATATGGCTCTCTCAATTTCTCGCGCAAGTAGGGGACGAAGCCGAGTAATTGTATGTTAGGGTGAAAAATTGCAATGTTGAATCAAAATTGTCTAAATAAATAAAAACAAAATCCCCATTTTACCCTTATTTTGACTTTTGCTGTCATAAACATTTTAGTGAAAAAAAACCTACCGTACAAAGCACCCTACCAGGCATAATTAATGCATGTCTGATACCAATTCCGTATTAATTGAACATTAATTTTTACCCTTAAATCATCACCTAAATGTCAAACAATAAATTTCATGCGTTTTCACCAATTGCACTAGAAATCCCTATATTTTTTTGTGAATTACTTACCCTAAGTGTCTATAAGGTTATGAATTGATTATTTTAAAGTCCCTATAAATATTATTTTGAACCCAAATATATATATTTACAAATTGGCCTCGAGTCGATTTTTATAATTGATAAATTGAATTTCTCCTGATGTATATTTTTTAAATTTACAAATTGACAACATAATATTAATTTTGTAGCCATACAATTATTTGTAGAGTAAAATAAAGATTATATGGATTAGAACACTAAGTGCTAAAAACTGGTTAAATGGAAATAGAATTTTTAAGTATTATAACGATGATCATTAGATATCTTAGATGATCTGGTAATATATAACCATCTATAAAGGGAGAACAAATGTAACAATGTATAACAATGATGCATACTATACTAAGTATGGTATATTTCTTATAAATTTACATAGATTATATTATTAGTTAACAATGTTGCAAAAGTCGCTAGTCGCTAGTCGGTCGGCAGACAGGGGACTAGCGACTAGTCGGCCTAGTCGAGGACTAGTCGGCGACCCTAAATTACAATGCATTTTTCAAAATTCTGTTATCATATGTAATATTACTAGTCAAACAAAACTTCAGAATAAATTAACAAATTAGCTACTGTCAGAGAGAGCAAAGCCAAAAAAAATTCCACAAATTCAGAGAGAGCTACTTCCACAAATTCAAATTTCCCAAAAAAAATTCAAAACTACCATGTAATATATTCAAGATAATGGATCAAAGAACATTAAAAAAAATGGAGCAGCCGAGCATCCGTAAACAATATTAAATTTGTTACCCGTGACGGAAAGCTCAGAGAAGCCGGAGCAAAAAAATGGAAGTCAATCGGAGCCCTTTGCAAATTCCAATCGAAGCCTGACGGTGTCCTTTGTTGATGGAGAACACAGAGTAGCCGGAGAAATTTATAAGAGAGCGAGGCAGCATGGGAGAAATGGAGAAGAAGGCGGTTATGGTGGATTTTCGCGACTTTCAGTCGACGGGAGTTCTTGCTTTCATCGGTAATTTTTTTCGTTTTTTTTTTTTGGGTTTATTTGAAGTGTTTAGCCCTAATTGAGAAGTTTATTTTATTGAAAAAATCTCTGCTCAAAACGACGTCGTTTTGGGCAGAGATTTTTTTAATTTCCTTTAACCAAAACGAAGTCGTTTTGGACCAAAAAATCGATTTTTAAAAAACGGTCAACGATTTTGACCGATTACTACGAATGTTGACCGACTAGCCCGACTAGTTGACCGACTAGGATGTTTTTTTCTCGATTTTTGCCCGATTTGTTTCACACCCGATTTTTGATTTTTCTAGGCGTTTGGGGGCCGACTAGCGAATAGTCCCCGACTAGTCGGCCGACTAGCTCGATTTTTGCAACACTGTTAGTTAATATATTAAGTATTATAGAGTTACTTAAACACAAAGTCTTAAAAAATACTAGTTAAAAGAAGAAAAATAAATTACTATACAGTGTTGTAGAGTTACTTAAACATTATATTGATTAGAATACTTGTTAATATGTAACACATATTAAAGGAATAAAGAATATAAATACTATAACACCGGTTCAAGGGAGAACAAACATAGTTACTATAACAATGATGTGTAAAATATTAAGTGTGTAGAGTTAATTAAACATGTTTTGATTATTGAATCTATATGTAAATCAACAGTTGAGAGTAATCCAATAATGTTAGGACGTACTTATAATAGTTTCGTAGTAGTAATAATCTATATACAATCGTCGTTATTAACATTACAATATTATATAATTTGACTATTAACATTATAATATTACTTAAGTAAGGTTTGACTAGCTTGATACTATTAATTAATTTTTTCTAATTTGGGTGTTTGTTGAATATCTTACAATTATTTGGAGAATGTATATTGTGTAACTTACACATTTTTTTAATTACTATTTCATTAATTTTTTAACCGAATCAAGAAAAAAAAATTATTTTTCAACAAATTAATTTCTCAATTTAACAAACATAAATCACCATGAAACTCATTCCTCAATCTACTGAGTAAAGAAGTCTAATTACAGGAACAATTTGTGCATCTAAATGGAGTGCTGAACTTCATAAAAAAATGACTATATTAACCTCCTAATACCCTTCTGATTCCTGCTTTTTGTTCAGTTGTCAATCTTGATGGAAACTTAACTTCAAACTTGATCCTCAAATCACCTCTATTTCCATGTTCTCTAGCAATAGGCATACCTTCTCTTGCAACAAGAAGTTCATAACCAGGGGTAATAATGTCCTTTACCGGGATCGATAAATTGCGCCCGTCTAGAGTAGTGAAGTTAACTGTAGTTCCTCCCAATGCCTCTGCTAATGTAACCTTATAATTCATGATCAAATCATTGCTATCTCTCTTGTAAACATCATGAGACTTTTCTTCAATTACAAATACAAGATCAGCTGGAAGTTGGTTAAATTGCTCATTTCCTTTATCTGGAAATGTTATTTTTGTTCCCTTTTTCCATCCTGGTTTTACTTCAATTGATAGTATCTCTGTGTCTGTAGACATCCTCCTGCAATACTTTTAGCAGTTAGACCGTTATATATATATTTTCAAGATAACGGGAGATGATATTTGCACTCATTCAAACGCCCGGCGAGCTGCGGGGTGTGGGGACGGTGCTGCCGAAGAACCTGAGTTGGTTCCTTGGGTGTTCAGGCACTGTGAAACCCCAGTCCCATATGGGAAAAAAGTAACATATTGGATAAGAATGAAAGTTGTGACTGGTATATAAGATGGGTCTAAGTACCCACTATTATCTCGGGATATTTCTTTTGGCATAGTGAGTTTGATTGTCATGTAGATTATCGTAGGTGCTGCCAGGCTCATGTGTCGCGGTATGAACCCACGAGCACGGAGCGTGACAAAATATGGAGGCCAAAGAGTTAATTTTCACTATAATAGACCAAACAAATTATGAAGAGAAGAGACATACCCATGTGCATCAACAACAGTTCTAGAGATCTTCATTTTCCTAGTTGATCCAGAATAAAGCTCTTCAAGGCTACAATTCAACTTACTTTCCACTGGTGGTGGTTTCTTTGGCATAGAAGAACCACTTCCATCACTATAATTCCTAAATATATTTTCACTCCCATTTATCCCACCAAATATTCCTCCTCCTCCATCTGAAGAGAATCTCATGGATCTGGCAGCACTCGCTGATCCAAACCCAAAGGGACTACTCCCAAAGAATTCAGCAAAAATATCTTCAGCATTTCTAGGATTAAATCCCTTTTGAAATCCACCCCCACTACTTGTACCAGGTGGGGGCATGTCTTTTAGGCCTTCTTCCCCATATTGATCATATGTTTGCCTCCTTTGTGGGTCACTCAACACCTGGCCATGGAATGCTACATTTAGATTGTCAAATCAAATCCCTAATTATGTCTTTTTTTGACTAAGATCGAATTAGTAGTGAGCCCGTAAAATATTAGACCTTTATTTAAAATTTGGTATTTTATGAGTAATCAATTTGTGTATTTATTAGTTTCAAAGTTAGATCCGCATCCAATCTATATGTTTCAGCTGGCACTATGAGACTCAATCACTTTAGTACATTTATTACTAAAAGTTAGATTTGTCTCTTATCTTTTTCCTCGATCCCAGCTCCCTATGCGGGATGACTTTTAGTGCGTGAACATGCGTAACAATCCCAATCGTCGAATGAGATTTTTTAACTGCTTAATCAGTCGAATGAGATTTTTTAACGGCTCGGATCTCAGCCGTTAAAAATCTCATTCGACGGCTAAGATGGTATCCCGCACCAAAGTCTGTCCCCGCATAGGAGCCGGGAGCCTATTTCCCACCCATACCTCAAATTTAGAGATTTATTGAGTTATTTTATTATTGTTGTTATATCATTTGCAATCATTTTGAAGCTAATTCTTTGTAATGTGCCAAAATGCTCAAACTCCTTAAATTTTATTGGGAATGTGAGAATGAAAAAAAAAACTTACAATTTATAAAAGACTAATATTTTGATTATGGACAAAATGGTTAAAATGTCTTATATGCAGTCCGGATAGTATGGGGAACAGCTTTTTTTTCAATACGCACGGAACACCTCAACACACCAGGACAGGTGTCTGAGATTCAAAATAAGTGTTCGTTTTAAATCAATTTTAACCGTCAAAATTTTAATTAAACGAATAAAAGAAGTTTCGCACGTGCGAAATTATTCCGTTTTGCACTAGAGCCACCGTGGCTTATATGGAGTTTGACCTTCCAACATTTTATATCTGGTCCCACCCCACCATTGTAAATCCATTTATAAAAGAGCAACAAGGAATTCAATCAAGATTTGTCTCATTATAACAGCAATAAGATTTTTTTAAAAAAGCAAAAAATGTATATAGAAAAGAATGTGTATATAATTAAAGATGAGTTTCCTAACCTCATAAGCCTCAGAAATTTCCTTGAACTTAGCCTCAGCTTCCTTCTTATTATTGGGATTTTTGTCAGGATGCCATTTCATTGCCAATCTTCTATATGCTTTCTTCAAATCATCTTCTGTTGCACTTTTCTCAATATTTAATATGTTATAATAGTCCACCCCCATCTTTATTTCTTTTTATTACCCTAACTTATAAAATAAATCAATCAATCCAACTCAATTATATATATAGTTTCCTTCCCCAAGGAATAATAAAAATATTATTATATAGTAATATTCAATGAACCACAAAAGTATTTCCTCAAGAATGAAGATTCAAAGGTTCCTAAGAATACATTTTTCTTCCCCAAAACAAAATGGTTATTTTATTACAGGAAAGTTTGAAAATGAACACTTTCTTTTTTCCCTTTTCTTTTCTTTTTTCATTGTAATCTTTGTCAAAGGTGATGACCAGCGGGTTTGACGGTACGTAAAGGATTTTCTGGTGGTTGCTATTGCAACCATAATAACGGAATTCATATGTTTTTTCCTCATTGAATAGTCTTTTGGTTAATCTAGAGTGTCTAACAATTTTTAAGCTGGAAGTTGACGGTTGGATTTTTTTACCCATATTAACTCTTATGTTAAGGATTTATTAATTAGGTGCACTATTATCTAAAAGATTATTACTCCTATGTATGTCTTCAATATTGTTTGGAGTATAAAGCAAGGGGAAACTCATGAGTTGGATGAATCTTCCTTTTATATTTGTTTCTCCGTTATAGTGAAACCATGTGCTCATCTTATCTCGTGCATGTAGGTCTAAAGGTTGAATCACATAAATCTTTGTATCTCTTTATCACTTTTATTATTTATTTTCTTGTGAGGGTAGAATTGGGGCGGAATAATTTTCTAACAAGTGGTATCGGAGCTAAAGTTAAGATCAAAAGAGGAGTGTTTTGGTTCATCGATTTCACGAGACATTAGAGGAGAGTGATGTATATAATATGAAGCAGACTATTTCGATTGGTTAAGCAATGGTGGAACAACATCGTTTCGACACCGGGATTGACGTTATTCTCTAGCGAAAGATTGACCATTTATCTTCCTCGAAATCTATGCAATTCTAGCCGTCGTCACGAAAAAACTTTGACAACGTTGAAACGGTCTCGTAAAATACGCAAGTCCTCCAAAGATGAATTCATTGAGGATGGAACACACTTGCCGATAGAAGTTTCGGCTGAGAGTGGGCATCACTTAAAGATATAAAAATATGGTGTGGTTGGTGTAAAAGACAAAGCAAATTAAAAAGGATTAAATCAATATTATTGGATTGGAATGGTGGATAATTGATCCGGTGTGGATCGGGTGCATTGTCCTAGAGGTTTATCTAAGTGTCCCGGACCATTGAGTTGTTTGTCTGGACTTTGACCATTGCCTGTAGTTGACAAGTTTATTTCATTATTGGTGTTGACCAATGATGTATATTCGTGAGTACCAAGCTAAGTTCATTTGTGAGTGGGGGCTAACTTAAGGTCGAGGTTCGGGCAAGGGGCCGAGGATTTGAGCCGAGCTTGGGGAGTGAAGAAGATTCTCGGGCTTGTGATTCTGGGTCAAGCCCACAGACCTACTAAGAAGATGGAAGTCATAAAGGGTAAGGAAATACACCAACCTCACTCTGATTCTTAAGTAAGTTCATTAGAGAGAGAAAAAATGTAGCACAATATATGAGAGCTATTAAATCATGCGAAGTAAATGAGAATGAACAATATTTATAGTGGGCAATGCCCAATGGGTATTTCACTACCTTGTATGCACCGAGCTACAACAACCCTGGCTTTTACAACGGTCTTACCAACGCGTTTTTGGGAATTATTCATTGAACTCGGTACGACGAAGTGGCTTGCACAAGCGAGATCAGGCTTGGTCACCTTGGGCCATCTTGTGTATTTGACCCAAGTCCTTCGTCTTGGGCCTAGACTTCTTGGCCCATGCCCTTGCCTTGAGCCTAATTCCATCATAAGCCCTTTAAGATGCTTAGCGAACTCATCCCGAGCTTAGTATTTTCGGATAAGACATTCGATTGAGAACGACATGTAACATTTTGTGGAGTAAATCGCTCGCGACGTGGCGTGAATGCTCGGGACAATTACAATTTTCAACTTTGTATAAATAGAGGTGATCCCCTACTTTCACTTTTCACACTTCATTTTTCTACTCAAGTCTCCTCTTATTCTATTGGCCTCATTCCTCCCGAAACTCTTTTCTATTTTCTAGCCCGTCAAGTATTCCCGTATTTTTCATTTCCGAAGCCTTCGGTGAGCTCAACCATTTTTTCCTCGAGAATCCAAGGAAAGTTTTTCCTTTCCTTTAGTTTTTTTTTACTTTGATTTGTTTCTATTTGTTTATTTTTTTGCAAATCTCATACTTGATTATTGTATTATTTTTTCTTCCCGAGCTCTCATCCTCAAAATACACAATACGTCTCAAAATATTCCCTGAGCCCAGCTAGATGAAGGTAATCCTCCCAACCCGGTCGACTTTACCAAAAAATTGTAGATTCTAAAATCTTGGTTACGAAAGATGATTTTATAGTTGTTTTTTTCGTACAAACCCTTAAAGATTGACTATGCCCACACAATAGGGAAGGAGTCCACGACATTAAACTTTTTCCCCGAGCGTATATAATACTATTTGAATGAGGGACCTTGCGACTTGTCACGTGAAGTCTTTAGTTATCCTGGGTAAAAGTGGGATTAGTGGTCTAGTCAATATGAAATCCACAGAAGTTTAACTTTGTTAGTGCCCTGGCCGAGTGAGCCTCGCTACCCTCCCCGAGACATTGCAATCGTATATTTGGACTTGTTAAAGGGTAGATTAACTTTGATATTCATCCTCTTTTTGTAGATATATTTGAATTTTGGGAAATAAACTTGCCCATCTTGAGTCTAACCGTGTTAGGGTTTTTTTACTTGTTTTATATTATTGTGTAGATTTTTTTGGCATTCCCTGCATAATTGGAACGAATGATTTTCGGAATTGATTCCATGGAAAAGTTTAGAAAGAACCATATGTGGGAGTAAGGAAGTGGCTCCTCCTTATAAAGTCATAGCGGGTTGTTTTAAGCATGATTTTAGCAAAACCAAGCTAAGGAGTATGTTAATAATGGGTGGCTCTGAGCTCGTGTAAGCGGTTGGAATGATGGTTACTTTTTTTCAACACCACCTCCTGCTGGGTTATGATCGGGAATGGAATCAATGTACTTCTCCCCGAATCCCGAGGTATCCGAAGGTTTAGACGCCGAAAGGTTTGAGACGTTGAAAGAGTTTGTCTTTGGGATGATTATGAAGAAGTCTTAGCCCAAGCTATATGAGAATATCTACAAAAAATTAACCATGGCGCTCGAAGCCATAAATTAGTGCATACCTTTAGCTTTTACTAAACTTAGTGTACTTATCATGTGTCTACTTCATCATTTTACTCGTAACTTTTTCTTTCTTTTTATTGGAGAATCCACTGCCTTCTCTTTGTTTGGGAAGTATATGTGTTACCTCTTCCAAAAAATACCGATAGCTTGAGTAAAGAATCCACTTCTAGCAAAAGGAGCTACCACGGTTAGGGAGGTCTCATGAGCTACCCTCGGGCTGAAGCTTCAAGCTCGGGCAAGGAGTCCGAGGTGAATGAGTCCGAACGGAAGAAAGTTGATGTCGGGCCCGAGCTTGTATCTCAGGGTGCGGGTGGTGCAGCTCGGGTTGTCGAGGAATGTGGGCTAGATGGCTTATCACCTATTAACATTCCCAGTTTTCTTACTCCCTTAACTGGTATGGAGACTGGTGAGATTTCTTCTTGGTGTAATTAATATAACGTGTCGTCTAAGAAGCTTATACGATTTATTCCTGGAAAAGTTGGTGGTGGTAAAACTATGGTGATGGGGGTGAGAGAAATTGGGATCCATCTAGACAACACAAAAGGTTTCCTGAAGATCATCTGAGAGTGAAACAGACTGTCTCTAAAAGGGCTTGGGTACTTGGTGCCTCGAATGGTAAGCAAATTTCTAAGGAATGAAGTCTTCCTCCCGAAGGAAAATCAGTTTGTCAATGATGATTTGGGCATTTCCTTAACAACTAGTGAATATTTTTGGAGAGTTGAAGTAGGGGATCAGGGTGTGAGGCCTTAATGTTCGAGGCTCCCATGTTCACTAAATTTGTTGTGATTCCCTGAGGACGTAGAGGCCTCTCGGGTATGTGGTCATCAATGTGGGTGAGCCCGAGCCCACCTAGGGATATGGATGCCGAAATTCTATTTTATTTGTTTTTTTCTTATTTCCTTTGCATTTGTGTTCCCTTCTTGCAGAATTTAACTTTTTGCTATAGGTATCATTTTTTCCAGCGTATGTCTATAAGACTAGTGACATTGTAGTCGTGTTGGATAAAGTTATTAAGAGAAATTCCGAGATTTGCAAAA